>JAGVSQ010014456.1:0-10601 GCA_022683975.1 Rhyacophila evoluta
TAACAGTGATCTCACATATGGAAGTTTACCAGTTTTAAATAATTTAGAATATTTTATATCGTCCAACAATAAGAAATAGTTAAATGTGCAGTTTGTCTATGGGACTATTTTTTTCTAAGGTATTAAAAACTTTCTAAAACAGATTTTTCATTGAAGACTTGAGGCACGTGTTGTGTTGTTTAAACAAGAAAACAAATCATTTACCCTCATTGGGGGGGATGCCAGCAATGTAATTGAGTTACACTGGTGTCAAAAGCGTCTGACCTCTGAAAAGTTTCATGGAACAGGGGATGGTGCGGCGTCCTTTCTATGTATTTTATCATTCCAGTCCATGCTTACGTTTGGGGTAGAATAACGTGTGCTTTTAAACAATAAACGTCTTTATTTTATTTCAATTAGAATTGTCGATGTCTACAAGATAGGCAAAGTTTTGTTACGCCAGTTGAATACGACCGCATAGCATGCATAATGTATTTATTATATTAAGTGTTTTATGGAAATTATTTATTATGCCAGTAATCGTGACGTCTGCATTTAAATTCATTGTTGCTGAGAATTCCATAGAAACTTCATACTCGTTCATATTTAAGACTTCGTAAAGCTTTATGTCTTGCAATAATTCGTAACAGTGCCGAAACTACGCAATTTACAAGGCAAGTGATACTTATATACATACAGATGGCGATACAACCTTTCTATTGCATATGAGAATGTGTTTGATATAACTGAAGTCATTGTATCATGATTAAAATAGCTACAGTTGATTGAGAAATTGTTGTAAATCTCAAAGAAATGTCATGCACATCCTCTCTGCATATCCGCCCCCTATGGAAAGCATATGGCTACGGGATTGTATGTCACCTGTCAGTCGCTTTACATCTTCCCAGGTAATCCTGACTTTTAGTGTGACGGGCAGTTGATCCGTTCGCAGCCTTATCTCCGAATTCCGTAAGTAAGACTACTTTACTCCCAGTATTCGACGCAGGCTCAAAGCTCACTTTATAGTTGG
This sequence comes from Rhyacophila evoluta, assembly GCA_022683975.1. NCBI lineage: Eukaryota > Metazoa > Arthropoda > Insecta > Trichoptera > Rhyacophilidae > Rhyacophila > Rhyacophila evoluta. The sequence goes on from JAGVSQ010014456.1 coordinate 1,010, forward strand.
GAGGCATTATTAGTCTATTATCTAACACATATACAATATACGCAATACAGCTGAATTCATTTTATGATCTGTAGTTGTAAAAGAATAAAGTATATTTAAGTTTGTATACGTAAATAATCAGAAATTCAATTAATATCTGACATTTCAATTTGTATAAGCTACTCAACATTGTCATTTTCAGTAATCTAATATTGTCATGGCAACGAGTAAATATTTAAGAAAAATTGAGACGGTTCAGCGATTTGTAGAAGATACTCAAATGACGTTAATCGAGTTGGAAGATTTCAAGTTTCATCACGCACTAAAAATCATTTTATAAAAAGATTTATGAAAATATAGTGACTTTCCTACTCTTTCTGTGGAGTTGGACCTGGTCCAAAATGAGCGTGTAATTAAAGAATATTATTAAACGTTCAATATGTTAACATCTTCTTGTCAATCATTATGTCGATATAGATGTTTGGCTCCATGTGCGTGAGGTGCTTTACACGTAAATATTAGTGTAGTGTTAAAATAGACGACCCTTATTTTTATTTTTAAATTCGCAACCTGATTACTAGTAATCCACTAATACTGCTAAGTTCGTTCTATTATCCTCTCATTTCCGATAAAAAATAATATTTCTAGATAACGCCAGAATACTAAATTGACATCATTAAAACTTTACCATTATATGATAATATTAAACATATTGTGATAGTCTTCGTTAGGAGTAATAATTCGATATTGAAAGGCAACTGTTCAAAATACATAAATCGACAAGTATTAAAATCAATATAACGCAACATATATTGTCTTACCGTAGCTCCGCATTCTCTCCAGAGTCTCAAGCTGTCCGCCTCTTCGGCGGGGCCCACAAGGACGGCGGGAGCTCTCGCTCTAAGGGCCCTCGCCAATCTTGCGGGGGTTCCTCCCAGTACCACTCGATCGGCACGGGTGCAGCCACAGGCCTGCCGAACTAAGGAGCGAGACTCCTCCCTAAAATTTTAGTATTTAATTAGGTCACATTTATTTTGGTTAGTATAGATTAATTGAATTGTGTTATGTGGATTTCTTTGGCCAAAGTTATTGAGTATGTAAATCATATTGCCAATAGGAGACACCACCAGTCATCAGTACAGACGAGTCCATGTCATCTTGCTTTACCTCCTCTGGCATCATTCCAGGATCGAGGAATGGTGGAAGAAAAGGCAGATCCATTTCCAATTTTCCTACATTGCTTTTGATTTAACTCGGGAGTTCGAGTTTCTTCCAAAAGTAAACTACTTCGCCTGTAATATTCGAGTATTCGATAAAAGCATTATCATACTCGATCTCAAACTTCAAAGCTTTTAATAGTAAAACCATGTATATTTGGCTCTTTTTTTACAATTTCATGATCTTTACATACGCTGTTTAGCCTCTCTCTTCCCCTTTCTTTCTCGCGTGAAAAATACATCAATTTAGTTAAATGCATTCGATTATTTGTTCAGTTATTAAATGTTTATGCGGTAACGTACAAAAATAAGAATACATCATATCAAAGGAAATGGCTTTTAATATAATCAATTACTAAGAACTTATACATAAATACAATAAGAAAACTGTATACAGCTTTATCATTATTTTTAGCGGGGATTGGTGAGTAGAGTGAGAAGGAAGCATAATCACCTGGTTTGAAAAATAAAGATTAATACAACCGGAAAGTAAGGTTAAAGGGGATGAGTTGTAGGTTTACTTCAATAAGACAATCAATCACAAGCCCTGGAGGCATATTTTTATCGAGAGAAAATCTTTGCGGAAAGAACTTTTACGTCGATAGCATTTTTCTCTTTCAAACAATTTAGATGAACGCAATTGTTTATCGACGCATAGCGGTTTTTGGGTCAACTCAATTAATCAAATGACAGTTGAAAATTATGAAAATATCAGGATGATACGGAACTGAATGCGACGATAACAGACATTAGAATATATTTTTCGAAATATCTTTAAAAAATTTCACTTTTTTAGAAGAATAACACACATATATAAATTCATTGAGCAGATATTTTATTTCGATAACCATTTTTTTAAAACCAAACCCGTTATGAATGTATGATAGTAAAACTAATAGAGAAGGCAATGGCTGTGTTGAAAGGAACTGTCACAGTTATTGATATATTCCACCTGAGTGAGGTGAGTGTTGATGTTGGTTTATAATAGGATATTTGTGAAGATTTATCTAGCGTCTAGAAGAATGGTTTTCAAAGAAGCTTGGCTGTCAGCCAATGGCTCAACTCATTCAGTCATTGAATTTTCAATCTTTATACAGATGAGGGATTCGAGCTTCGTATGTCAAAGCATTCGTACGCATTATTTGGCTATTTGAGTGAGAAGCATAGGTACATAAATAAAAATTGAAGTTACATTGTATAGAGGTATATAAATAATTTTGTTTTCTTTATTACAATTCTTGTTATATAGGTGGCAGAACTGCAATTTTAAATTTGCCGCCTTTTTTCAGATGTCAAACGTATATTTATTATAAAGCACATACGTCATCTACATAACGTATGAATTAATCGTGCAACGGCTATTTTATATACGATTTTAAAATATATAGAATTAATTAAGCTGATTAAACAATCACAGGGTTAATGTTCATTGATTTAAAATTGGAGATCATGTTGCGCCACTCTATATAAAGTATAGAAAATAGTTTTCTTAGGAGTGGAGTAAATATTATGAGAGTCGGTCAAAACAGCGTTATATTAAGTTTGCTAAACTGAAAATGGGGGCTTTCGGTTGTTATTTTATAATAATAAAGTAGAAATATACGAAGCGATTTTGCTTTTATTGTTTTTCCTGGTCGACATTGACCGAGTTAATATTATATTCACTTCCAGAGAAAAAGAAATATAATATATTGGCAAACGAAAGCGGACTTTACTTGGCAACGCGAGAGACAAGTTTTCTACTTTTTGGCACTTTGAGCTAGGTATATCTAGTGGCATTTCAACGAAACGTCGTGATATCTACTTGAAAGGTGGACGAACTCTTTTTTCAGCTCGTCAGAGACCGTGCCAGATTTTTTGATGCGAAAATTACGCATCTGCGACGAATTTTACGTCAAAACGGTCATAAATTATTCATTTCAGGTGGCTACCGCAGTAATTCTTAGAATAAAGACACAAATAAAAATATAAGCCGTAATAAACTAAAAAAATATAAAGAAAAATATGTGACGTCGTACTAACGTGAAAATCATTTTTTAAAAATGTAGGTCAGACTTGTTTTTATTCTAAATTTTTGACAATATGTACTAATTATTCTAAAAAATATCATAAAAAAAAAATCATTTGTTTTTGTTGTCTAGTAAGCTAAATGCAAATTTAACAAACAAGTCAATAATAATTATAGGAACTTTTATAATTTATAATCAAGTTTAAGATGGAAAATAATGGTTCGACAAGTCACTTATTTCTCAGACACTGCCATCTATGAATAAAAAATAGAAAAAAATGTTTTTTTTTCTATCACATCTATTTCATTGTTTGTTTAAAATTCCTGACATATCGCTTATACGCGAACTATCATAGCATAACTAAAATGCCGCTTCTTCCTGATAATTCAAGTTGGCACGCTGATTGAATTGTAAATTAGTAAAATAAACACTTATAACTTGTCAGTTTAGATTTTTTCATTTCGATCATTTATTATAACTTATGAAACATTCACAAGTCACCGTACAAGATGCCCCGTAAGTTAGTTTAATAAGTCGAATTGGATATCCACCGTTTATGGAATAATTTTACCTGAAAAAATTATGTAAATTTATGGATATAAAGATGAAGTTGTGTCACATAAAATTCCATCACGTGAAATCTCGTTGCTTATTTGCAAGTATCTAGACAGAAATTTATTTAGCTGTTTACGAACTTTGCAAGGTTGATGAATTAAAGAATCACTTACACCACGACCCGACACGGATGGATCATATCCGAAACACCTCCATTGCTGCCTGTTTATCGCAGTCTTTCTCCTTACAGTTTCTGAGCTACAATTATTCTGTATCTATACACTTTCAACATTTCAGAATGGAACTACCAGGTCTCCTCTGTACCTTTGGCCAGTTCTCACCTAATTTTGAGAAGATAACATTCTTTAAAATGTGTCCAGGATTAAGGATTGTATCTTGACCATCGCGCACCGTCATTCCACAGTTTCTTAAATATCACCTTTTTAAAATTTCTTTAATTATTTTTTTGTTAGCACAGTAATTCTGCACAGATTCATAAATCAGTTTGCGCCATTTGTAGATTTTTTATGATTTGAATTTAGTTCTCTTTAAGAGGAATTGGTATAAAATATAAATTTTATAATATACTTGATAAATTAGAAGCTGAGTTCATTGTGTACAAGGCCTCCCCTTTGAGTCTATCTGGGTGAAAAAATATTTACATCTATGAATATGATGAAAATAGTGTGCATTAATGGAATTAATATAACTTAATCTCACACATTATTATAAGCATTTTTATAATGTTTACTTTTACCTGTATAAATTAGATTGTAGTGAAGTATGGCACATTGATGAGGCTGATCCTCCGTGTGACGGAAGAACCTCCTTCTGGATATAGTCTTCGAGGAATTGAAGAGATCTGCCGGAGCCATTATAGTCACAGAAGACAACTGCAAGAATAAGAGAAAAATAGGTGTATTAGAATCGAACACACATAAGATACAATTTCACGAGAGTACTAAAAACTCTACGCAGAACTCGAAATGATACATTATAATTATATACAATTAGTAAATATGTTTCCCATATTTATGACCCGCAAATGGAGTCAAATTAATATGCATATTTTTGATTTGTCTTAAGACATTTTTTGATACCTGTCAGATACGATAGGATTATATTTAATCCGAAACACAAGGCAGATTTGGTTTGAGTGTATATAATTAATTTGAACGAATGTTTAATTTGGTTGAATTATGTCTTGTGTACAGTTCATTAAAACCGGCTTCTTGATACGTAGGTGACAGCAAAAAAAGTAGATACGTAAATAAAACAAAAACATAATATGAGCTGTGATATTATCAATAATTTTATCAGTTGTCAGTTAATCACTTAACCTATTGGACGCACATGTCCTGCAATTAAATATATACTAAAACATGTGAATTTTTATACACCTATCAGACTTGAACCCACGACCTCTGGTGCCGGGTGAATCACTACATCGCGCCTATCAATTCTACCAGCGGGTCGACGATAAATAAAACTAAAAAAACTACTTTTACTAAATTTGTAAGCGTCCATAAATGTATCGATAACCCTCCATCTTTCAGCATACTGTAATGTATGTATGTTATGTAAATGTACGTAAAGGAACGATGTAATATTTTGTTGCAACACACGAATGTCATCTATAATGAATGATCTCCATAATGTGAAGTCATAGTTGTATGTCCAAATGCAGGAAACGGATATCCAATATATTAAGCCTTTGTCTAACATCCAATCCAAATGAAAAAGTTTGATCTTTAAACCAATACGCATTAACTAAGTTTAAAAATTTGATTTGAATTTGAATACAATTTATTATCACTAAATATGTGCTCCTATTTCAATGTACATTGAATGTAATACAGGTTATGAAATTGCGTCGTATTTTTAATTCAAGACTCCGATTAGATTTGCATACTAATTAATGTTTTGTAAAAATTGAATTTAAATCAGTATTCATGTAAAAACTTACTTACAGCCGATAATTTAATTAGACATACAAAATGTATACACTGCTTCCATTGCGTAGTTATTACAAAGATGGGTAGCCACGCAAACTATCCAGATTAAATTTAATATTGAACGGTAGCAATATGTATTACTAATACTGGGCTATGATCAATTCATTAACATTAGCTTAGTACAAGCTATTAATATACGAAGTTGTTTTTTTTTATATTATCGAAGATAATTTTACCAATCATTTACTTTCCGAGAAATACGGTTTGATATGGATAAAAGTAGAATATGTATACTTATTAAGGGACGTTAGAAATAAATCGAACGCAGTTAGCTAAGTCAACCTATGTTAAAGGAGTAATTTGCTATCCAAAAGAGTCCATAACGTTATCTATATAAGTCGATTGTGGCTTTATATTCTAATATAATTTCTGTGTGTCATATATTTTTGGCAATATATATTAATTTGTCGCCTCGGTGACGGAGATGATAAGCTCGCGTGTTTGTTAATCGATCGAGTTCAAACCCAATAACGGCATACAATTTAAAAAATGCAGGAAACTTTGGATTAAACGGATGGCTGACAACCAACTCTCGAAAAATGAACATACATTTTTAGTTAGTTACACTTATAACATTTTTGAAAGAAAAAACATTTATTATAATTTATTTTTTCAATGAATTTAACGAATCGTATATTTAATACCAAAGCAGAATAATTATTTTACTATCGATAGTATAAATAAATAAACATTGAGTTAATGGTATACCGGCATCTCTAGTAATCAAAATGATAATTAAATAAGCTGTAATTTATTCGGCGCTCGTCAAACTGTTTTCTACTCGTGACCCCTTTATTGAGAAGTAAATCTTTCCTTTCGGAAAAATCACCTCCTTAGGAGTGCAAATATTTCCTCAAAAAATAAACATGCATTATGGCAATATGTGCTGCAGGTGAATTTTATTTACGACATAATTTCACATGTTTTATATGTTGTACATATCTTTTTTTTTTAATTGTAAATTGCATTTTAACAATTTCAGCCATTTTGTAGATCACCCATTCAGAAATAGTCATAATGGATGACACTTTCCTTGTAATAATGTTATTTATGAAGATTATCCGTAAAATACGCGTTGCTTAATAAATGAAGGATTTTTAATACTAAGTAACATCATAAATAATAAATGTTTGCTTAAATAAATTAGATTATTTGTAGCTCGTGTATAGGTAGAATATTGTTTGAAATACAATACATACTTGTTGGTTGAAAAAAATGTAAATATTGTAAATGTTTTTGTGAGTAAATTTATCAATATTTTATGCAATCCCCAGTTTAAGAACCACTAGTGAAGAGATAGCACCTCGTAAAACGTAGGTATTATCGCCAGTAAACTGTTGTTTATAAACATAAACCCCTATCACAATTTCCGCCTGGAATTTTCCATTCTTATTTTAATGTTGGCACACGTGACTTATCAAAAGTATCGCGAGAAAGCAGCTTTAGATTTAATATAATAACTTGCACGTACGGGAACAATAAAATAATATATACTATGATTATTTATATTTATAAAAGACAAAGAATTTTTTGCGACTTGCAAATACAGTCATAATTACGACATATGCAGCTGCGAATATAACAATAGCTGATTAAACTATACTGCCCTACCAAGTAAAACACAGTATTTATATAAAGAATCACGTGAAAAACACTATTTTTTTACTTAGTGGGGCAGTATAAATATTGAATATCTGTGTTTCAATGCTAGAAGTGCTCATATCAGATATTGGTCATTTCAACTGCTAAATACTACAATTTTTTCTTTTTTTATGTATTATACTTTAAAAAACTGACAAATTACCTACTTTAAATATGTCAATATCTATATCTGTATTAAAAAAAAACAGGAATACATGTGAAGGTCTGTTCGTCACAGGACCTTCTCCTAAACGGCGACCAGTAGCCAATGTTATAATTTCTATTTTTACTCTATGTCAACTGTATTGTTTTCAATTTTTAATATCACTAACGATGTGCAGAATACTGAAAATACTGTATATTAACTATATACTAAGTATTTATATATATTACTAAGTATTGAAATGAATTTGTAATAACAGGATGAAAAAAAATGAACTTAAAAAAAGAATGAGTTTGAAATTATCCCAGGTAAATCCAGGCAGATTATAAAACAAGCGTACTATAGTGTTACCACAGATTCATGATAAATGATGTTACAAGATCGAACAATTGATATATTTGACATAGACGCTTCTGACCAGAGAACACTCATATGAATATAATATTGAAAGGGGAAACGTATTGGCACAAGGAAGGCACTCTATTTTTTGAACGCAACTACTGAGAAAAAATTAAATTTCAATCTGAAATGTTTCTTCGTCAAGTCTTTGTGAGAATTAGCTGAGCAGCTGCATTATGATGCTTCAGAATGCGAAAATACAAGGCGTCTAATAGGTTGAGCGTATGGCCCTTACTTAGATGTTTCCACAACCTGTTAGTCTGTTGAAATAAGATTTCACTTGGAGTGGAAATTGAGCTAAATCGAGATCCACATGCTCCAAATGTGTATTTTGGCGAGAATATTTTTATTGTTTTCATTATAATAATTATTAATAAAATTGTTGGAATTATAAAAATAGCGTGCATATAATGAGACACTGATCATTAATTTTATTGTAATAAGATGTCCCGGAAGTCACGATGTAAGTGTTGCCAAAAATTGAAGACAAGTTATAATGAGTGCATCAACGAAATTAACTTGGTTACGTTATCAAAGAAATTTGTTTACCAAAAGTATTTATTAAATGTTAAGTCAACCGAATCGTAAAATAAACAATTACTGATTTTAACACATAATAATATTAAATTGATATTACCGATGATAAATTAAAAGATTGTTATTATTGGCTGATGTAACAATCTGCTATTAAAGATGTTTATTGAATAGTGTGGAAAATTTTACAGCACAGAGGTGCGGAAAATTATTAATGCAATTGCAACGTCAACAATATAAAAAATATCCAATACAAACAGAAGTTAACATAACGAGCATTGCAATAAAAATACAACACTGTGTTAATAACTTTATGTAATAAGATGTCTCCAAAAATGTATTGTCACAAAATGGCCGTCTTCGAACAGCTGACATCTTCACGTCACGTGTTTCCCACGCTGTCTAACACGGAGATTCACGTGTTTCCGTATTCTTAATACATAATATTGTAGGAAATTATCACTATGCATAATCTAATTATTGACTATTTTAATGCTAATACAGTATGGAACAAAACGCCTTGACGTTGATTATCATATTTGCCTATGTCCATTAATTATCTTATTATTAACGAACGCATTGGATTGGTATGTAAATAGCACAACGTAATTGATATTATATGAAGACACACTTAGATTAAACAATTCACGGTGATTCTTTAGATCCTTAGAATATCATAGACAGCCTGACTGCATGGATAAAAATATGCGGAGAAATAATGAATATTTTAGTGATCTCTGTTTTGGTAAACACATTGTTACTTTCTCGTAAGATCTGTAGAGTTTTAAATAAAAGAATAATTAAGCGTTAAGATAAATGTTTTATACTACAATATAGAAGCCTTTTATGGATGTCAAGAAACAATCCAAGAGAAGATAAGCCTATCCAAGTATAAATACGAAATTCTCCGAAGGATACTAGAAAAAACATAGATCGATTGACGTGATCGTCGATAGATTTATAATTAGATTTATAAGCTTCTGAATCAGTATAGTTTACTACTAAGTATTGTCATCAATGATGGTCTATTCAAATATAAAACTGTAAACTATACGAGACGCCCTTGATTTTTAAACAAAT
>JAGVSQ010014457.1:0-10601 GCA_022683975.1 Rhyacophila evoluta
ATAAAGCGTCGATATATCGACGGCCCGCAGTAAAACGGTTAATGCTTTGCTTATAGTAAAAATTACACAAAAATTTGATGCATTTTAATTTTCAAGGCATGTGGCACGTGACATATTATTAAATTGAAAAAAAAATCTTTTGGCACTCAAGCTCAAAAAGGTTCGCCAACCCTGCACTAGGTAGTGTTTATTTAATAATTTGAGTTTGGCGCGAAAACATTAAATATATGTTTTTTGTTCCTCCTGTAAAGTGTGTTGTGTGTGGGTTACGGACTTTTTCCTTTCCATAGTCGATATATAATAAAGCTTAATATAATGCATGTTCGAAAGTAATAATAACTAACACAATAGTAGAATCACCCCATTTTCTATTAATATTAATATTATTTCATACACATTAATAAAATGCAGCATGTGTAAAACAGAACAGGGGATCAATATGGCGATTCATAATTACACCATTACAGCAGTTTCCCCTCATACATGGCCGGTAATATTTCTACATTCTGCTTTCGCTGTGTAATGTTGGAGAAAAGGCCATTATTTTTATTGCGAGCTAGATTAGGTTTATTGCTTTGAAAACAACAGAAACACACAATTTTGTAATCAATATTTGAAACTGATGGTGTTGACAGTACTATTTCTAACGTTTTATAAATGTCATATATTATAAACTAGTGAACAAAAACTAAACAGTATTAACATTATGAATTTCCGCATCTATCTTTCTAACCGTGTAAAATAGTATAGATTTGCGAATTTTAGGTTATAATTCACGTTAAATTCGCCAAGTATTCATCATTATATAAAACTATGAAACACAATTTTACTCTGAAAATATTACTGCCTAAAACTGTACTACTATTTACTTAGCTGTCGTTTATAATTTTATAACATTGATTATTTCTAATTACACGTGGATATAAATAAACATTACGGTACTACTCTTTGAAGTGAAAATGTTATTTTTATCTATAATCCATCTTCATCTAAAGATTATCTAGTATCCGTTATAAGCTGCAATTGAAAATATAAAATTACTATTTTTTAATCAAAATAATTCAATGATTAATAAATAACCCAACCAAACTTGTACCCCGAATATGAGGTTATTGATGGGTCTTTTCTAGAGGGTAAGTGCCACATTGTCGCTTCTTGGACACCGTACTGCAAAGAAAATGTTCATGGGAAAATTAAGCGTGCTGACTGTCAAAGGCATTCAGTACACGTACTTATATATACATAACTAAGTTGAGAATATTTATGTTGTATATTTAAATTACGCAAGAAAGTTCGTACATTTCGCTTTAAAGTAATAATTCATGCAGATAATTTACTAAGTTCAAAATATAAGAAAAATTTTCATTTCCATAAAGTTTGCCCCCGTCTGCTTGACTAATTGATATACGGCACCTCGGTTAATTTTATTATGTCGTGTCCTGTCTGCAGATGAGTGACCACTATGCTTCTAGTCTAATTGTTAAAACTAATAATGAAAATTATCATCGAAGTAGAAATCGCGCGCCCATAATGTGTTTCCTCAAAGGTGAGGTGACACGAAAATATTTTCTTAATATGTACTAGTTTCAAAATGATGTGGATGATTAAATATCATCCGTGCAATGACACCGTAAGATAAATGGTATTAATATTGCTTCAATGACGCGTGTCGAGGAATGAATGTTGACAAAATTATCCATTTATAGTAAAATCTTTTTGCACCACCACCACCCTAGAGTTTTACGCGATTCGACCATCTTTTGATTACTATATATTATTTAAGACGGAGATCACGCTTCATTAAATTTATCTTTGATAGTCAGTCACCCTACCGTTAGGTGTTCACTCCTAATAAGTATTAAGAAAATTCAATAAAATCACTCAGGGTTGAATCAAGTGCAAAACTTTGACACTCGCCGAATAAAGGTGGTGTTTTTTTTTACCCAGCGCTCTAGTCATAATTGCTTTTACTGCCACATAAAATATGGAGGAAATGTTAAAAAGTTTTCATTGGCTTTTTTATGTGTTATGTCTCTCGCATATTACAGACGCGTTAAAAATACGCTATGTATGCCATGCTATGGATTCTATGACGTGTCCTAAATATTCCTCAAATTAGTCGTTTCGATGTGATATGATCTATGAACAAAAAGCTCTACAGATGCTCGTTTCGTGAACTTTATATGTTATTTTAATATTTTACAACATAAATAATTTTAGTATATCACGAAAATCATCATTCGTGAATGACTAATTTTAATTATATCAACATATTTATAAGGATAAAAATAATAAATATTGTGGCTAAAACACCTGCAGCGGCATTCTAAAGCATTGATGCCAAAAATGTGAGTGTGACCATGCTAATTAATTATCTTAGTAAAGTCTATTATATTAGTAAACATGAATTGAATGTCGAACATAAAATATTGAATAATTTAAACTTGTTCATTTATTTTACTATTTAAATTTAAAACACCTTTTATTTTTAAATTTACTTCACATATGATTTTCGTGCAATTATTGACCATATCATATCACGTTAGTCGTTGACTTCATGTTTTATCATCAGATTATTACGAGAACTTTCGCCCGATGGGATCTACCAAAACTGCAATGGCACTCGAAACTATATCCATAAATGCTGAAATTTTCCATGTTCATTCGCAAGTTGTTGACAAAATAAATTAGGAATCGCCCATGCATAGAAAATTGAGTGAGACTAGTTATGCTAAAGACTTCTTGTTCCGTGAATTGTGTAAAATAAAACATCACATGGCATCGCATGCTAATCTGGGGATATTATTACGAGTGCGAATGCCTCTCGTTAAAAATTATCTTGACTTCTATTACCTACTTGTGCTTTTTTACTGCCTTCCACCATTTTCCCTGGCTCGACAGTGTATTAATTGAAAAGCTCGTCGAATTATTAGCACAGTGCTGCCCTGGTTTCTATTTTAGATTCGTACCAGACTTTCGTTTGGAAAGTTTAGAACTGAACCATTTTATAAATTATTTAACTATTGTCTTCTTCAGTGAAGTGGCAACTGTAGTCCGGATACATTTTGTATTATGGCACTAGTCTCATAAAATTGTAATTGAATTTAATTGACTAGAGATTAGGCGTTTTAATTTTGTGCTCCTCAAATATAGTTATCAATAATTATTTTTATTAAAATTCCAACGTCAAGTAGTAATATGTAGTGTAGGGAGGTGGAATTATGCAAAGGATATGTTATTTGAACACGGCATCATAGAAAGCCTCGCGATGAAAGTTCCCCAATTAAGTCAAACGAAAATGACCGAAGCACAGATATAGCACAAGTATAATATTATTGACCGAATAAATCTTACCAAATGTCACTGAATCGACAAAATAGTTTGGTGAATTGCGCGTTATTTTTGTCACCGTATGTAAAAAAAACAAGCTTTCGCCCTTTTTATTGGAAAAAGCCGGTTATGCATCTGAATAATTGATAGTCGACTGAAGATTCTTATTGTACTAGTTTGTGACTGCATTACTGTATTATACGTGTGCGAGAGTACCAGAATTACTAAAATGCCCCTTTCACAGCGACGTGCTCACCCATCTTAGCAATTATCCCGAACTAAACGACCCAAACGACGTCCTCGCTGTGATTTCTTTCGTTGCCTTTTTTTTTGGCGGGGTGGTCATCTCCGAATGAAAAAACAAGGCAATTCGGAATTAATGCCGCATCTATTTATTATAGCTTCTATGTATCTGTTTGTTTGTCGTTGTCGTAACTGGTAGTCTGTATCGGACATAACTGTTTCTTATCGTTTTGTCGTGTTTTATTGTTATTTTATCCTTGTAGCTTTCGACCGGATCTTTTCTCAGTTCGAAAAAGGGGTGCCGCAACCATGGTCGATTCTCGAATTGTGGCCAAAATTGCTTATTAAACCCAAACTTATTATTATAAAATATCACGCACAATTAATGTAATTCAAAATGTATCCGAGGTTTGATGGAAAACATAAAATGGGGTTCCACTTCAAATTTAAACATCATATTATATTCTAAAAGAATATCATTAAATCAATGCGTGACAACCAATTCTAGTGAATAATAATCTGTCAAGACATGTTTTCACATTGCGGAGATCCATACGCTCTTAAATCTTACGGGATGCTATTATTTTAATCTATCAAGCTTTATAAACGCTTTGGTACCCACATTAATATTTTCTTTTAAAAGGAAACTGAAAACCTTCATGTCATTAACTATCTTAGGCAGTGATGGTTTCCATTCTCTAACTAGGCACATTTACTGATGGTGATCGTGATAACCCTTTTTCATCGACAGGCCTTCACTTTTCAAATTTTAAAGTGATTTATGTGTTTCCCGTTGACGGTAATATTATATTTTACTATGGTGGTAGTTCCCACATTGTCACCGATCCATAAATTTAGAGAAGAAAAAAACTTCACAAAGTTTTCCCCAACATAACCCACCCTACTCGGTGTAACCTTAACGGTATACGGAAACTTTATTTTTACATCAAAGCGAAGAGATTTGACATAGGTATGTGCGTACTTGCTTGGGCACATGTACGCATGTAGATAGGATCTCTTTAAATATAATATCGGACGCAGAATTTCTTACTGCCGTTTGATAAGCCCTCAAAAGCACGGATTTATTAGGTAAGGTACCCACTACGACTACATATCTGCCGGTTTAATGATCCGAGATGTTAACCGACCCTTCTTAACACTTTCAATCACATGCGCTTTTACACTTTTACCACTTTTTGTATTTACTTATACGATTATTGTATTCGTATTGAAATATAAGCTTGTGTGTCATTCTAGAAAAATATAGTCATATCACAATCGTAATGCATTAGTTATACCTTTTCCGAGTCAATAATTATTAACATCACTATTATTACCATTTCGTATACTTACTTGTCCGTAACATAAGTAACTTCACTTAGTGACAAATGATGCTAAAGCAATGTGTTCGACAATGACTATTTATACGGTCTGGTAAGCTTTTATACTTTTTTTAAACATTTAATAATAATTGTATTTTTCGAATACTTGTTTCGTAATTTAATATATTTTCTTCTGCTTTAATTTTAGGCACATTTTTCGATTTATATTGTGCGAAGATATCATCATCGAAGATCAATCATAATCTAAAAAACGTATGATAAGTATCTTGATGGTATCTTTTCAATATAACTGCAAGCATAATATTATTTTATCCTAATGGATAATATTTGTTTATATTTATTGTTGTTGATTACTAGTAAAATCACTCCCACCTGTAATGTCACATAATGCACCAATCCTTGACATTAAGTTGGCTTGCGGAAAAGTATTATATTTTATTTAAACATTATGAAATGTCGCAGGCCTCGTAGTGTTCGACTCACCACCGACCAATCACAAATGTACCCCTCCCACAAAATTCATTCACCCTTATTCTCCGCAAGTTTTTCCGATTGCCTCCGCCCCCCACACCACTCAACCCCTTTATACAAAAGCCTGCAAACACTTTTCCTTTTTATTCCTTCCTTACATTTTTGTATACAACACGATCGCTCGTTTCTTTTTTCTTCCATACAACTACTTCCGATATTACGTGTAAAAGATTTTTTATCAACAAATATTGAAGTTTCACCTAATACAGTGTTTCCAACTAATTCAATATTTCCGTTTACTCGTGGCCCTATCTATTCATCGCGATGATATAGGTACGGTTATTTTTTTATTTTTTTGTTCCGCTTTATTCACCAATTATTTAAATAGTTGTTCAGTGCCCAGTCTGATGACAATATTATACCGTGGCAGGAGATTGCGTTAAATCGTATGAATATTCAAGTAATATTACATTTTATGTGACTCTCGTTTGTGTACTATCATCCGATATTCTAGATGTACAAATGCACTCCATGCATTCACCTAATTTTGACGTCTATTTTTGTACATATCAAAGGATTACTTGTTGACACAATAAGGGTAAAAACATGCTTGGTTAAAAACTAATGGATCAATATACATACAATAAATAATATATAAACGAATAAATAAACCAGCGATTTAAAGGCACACTGAAGCAATCACGTTGGTTGTACTAATTAATCTATGTTATAACACCGTTTATCTAAAGAAGTACCTTTCACTGAACACGAAGAGAAAGAAAATGAGAAAAATTGCTAAAATGTATTTTTAGTCTCTCCTTACACGCGAATCGTTTCCTTCCACGCCACTTGATATTTTGATCTCTCCTTCACGCCTGTCTGCATAGCGGGCGGCGCTGGATGAAGGTAAGATTTGTATCCATAAATACAAGTTTCTAAATACTGTTTTAATGTAAGACGGTACTGATCACTATTTTTTTAAACAAAAAAATCATCAAATATAATCTTAAGAAAAGATGCACTGTTTTGTGAACGATACCTTAAATAAATTCTGCATAAAAAAAAAGAATGATCAAAATAAATTAATAGTCTATTTTCCTAATGTCTACGCCTTAGCCAGTTCATATGACTGTGGGATCTTAGGGGATTCCATGAAATATGCGTTTATTTCATTTTGTTATCTTGTGTATAGTCTGCATCGAATCCGTTTTTCTAGTATTTTTTATTTAGACATTGATATCGTGCATACATGTTTTCAACCAGAATTGAGGCTTTTCTTGCAGTGGCGTATCTCCTACGTGCATTGTTTGATTGTTTTCATTCATGATGGTGGATGCTCTTATTATGCCCCTCCACCGCTGCCCCTATTTTCTCTAACAGAAGTAAAGTTTACGCCGCCCCTGGGAAAATTACCAATTGCGAATTTTTCGTCGGCCGCTACTGTTATATCTTTCTATTTGTATGTAGTTTTTGCCGTTTTCGTTATTGCAGTGGAGTGCACCTTTTCCCAAAATTGAATTCCATATGTTATATTTACTAATAAGCAGACGTCCACTGTTGTTGTGATTTAAACTATTATGTATGTACTTAACATAAACGACCTTTCTCGAACATATATCGATCACGGAGACATAAATGGGCGGTTTACTGTATAATGTCGCACATATTTACGGTACAAGATCTAAAAAGCTCTATTTTTCTCTCTTCTCTATAATGTCATTTATGTTAAAATTAAATGCGTAAACGCCAGGTACATCGATATATCATCGTCTCTTCCCATTTGCAGTTTTAGAACTCCAATTAAATGATATTTGGTTTTTCATATTCTAATAATAATGAAATCTTAATGCGACTTGACAGAGTTATCAAATAAATAACATTTTGTATTTCACCACTAGAAAGTCAATTCAAATGCGTGTGCACGGTGTGCTATGATTTCCACGAAAAAGTGTTCGACGAATTGCGATGTATTTACATGAAATGAAAATAAATGAATCTGTGATAGCGAGATGGGAATGACGTTCATCTAAATACAGTTTTTAAATCATCAACTTATTCAATGCTTCAATGCTGTATACGAATTTTCAACGTTTTAAACGATATTGAATTTTCGTGAATGTTTGAAATGTCTTCTAAATGCAGATGGTATCGCTTCAAGCTAAAGCTTTGGCATAAACCTAGTAGTGTCGTTCCCGTAAACCGTGGTACAAGGTAGAGGTGAAATGTGAGAATAAGACCGCCCGTGGAGCAATCTACTCATTTCCCATTCCCGCCCAAACGGGCTGCCTGCTTTGCAATTGGCCTGGGGCGGGCCTTAATGACAAAGAAATCGCTCTGGCCTTTTTGTTTGTTTCGCGCGGCTTCGGGAGGAAGGGCTACCACCTCGCCACTTAATATACCCACCCGCCGTACCACCCCTGGCATCGGTAACTAGGTACCGTTGCGAATTTTTATATTTTTGTAGTTTAAGTAGAAATAGATTTACAGACAAGAAATCGAATAATGAGGCTTAAAAAATCGTAAATTTCTACCAAAGCGTTTTATTTAAATAATCTACCATTGGATTAGTGCCTTTCTTCTTTTCAGTAAAATTGGGGAATTCTCCACAAAAGCTCACAGCCCGATTTTTTGAAACGATACTGAAAGTTTGCGTTCTTTATCTTTGGCTTTGACTCTTAAGAGAGTGAAATTGAAATATCGAAAAAACTAAAGTCAATTATTCGGTTGCTACAAATTGGAAACCATAATGGCAATTCTGGTTTCCAATTTAGGTTCTAGTATTTTTTAACTACTTATATTATTTTTCGACTTAAGCCGGATCACTGCATTTTCACATTTATAGATTGTCGGTAGTCGTGATATTATGTACGTATGTATGTATCTGTGATAGTATGTGTAAGATTATACATTATACTGCCATTCTTATTGTACGTAATTGAGTATATTTGACTTAATTATTAGTCCATAAAATATGTTTCTTTGTCACAGTGAGCAGACGCGTTTTAACAATCTAAAAAGAGAAATCGACGAGTTGAAGTATGTTTGATATAAATATGACTTTTCACGTTATGCCAATGCGAATTTGAAAAATTATAAACGAAATAATAATGATGGAAATGTCGGAATTCGATCGGAGTCGGGGTCTCATAAAACTGAATCGTCAACACGACTACCGCGTAATAAGCTCACGCGGTTTTTATGATTAAATAGTAGTATTTTATTAAATAAATCATTTAAACACTTTCTGGAATGTGTACCTACTACATTGTCTCTGTGTTGCTTGGCAACCGCTATTGCCAGGGTTGTAGTGGGCAGCCAGTGGCCGGGTTAATGACGCCGCAATGGATTTTTATTATTGAAACGTCCGTCCGTCTGGATTGATGTGTTGTTGTGGGCAGTCGTAGCTGTACAACGTACCGCGTATTTTTTCTTTCCTATTTTATATATCATTATGTTTTCCTCCGTTGCGGCCGACAGCGATAATTGACAGTTTGGCAAACTGTTTATTTCCCGATAGATTAAACTGAGATTTCCAAGTAATGGACATTATTGAAACACATTAATCATTTATACATGTAATTTTCTTTTGATGTTTGATATCGAAGGTATCAATGAGACGTTATTGTATAACACATCCCATTAAGAAGAACCATAATATCATCAAAATTAGAAAACACACTCAGCAACAATCCACGTTGCCACTTACTATTAGTGTAAATGTTGTTCCAGTATACCCTTTTCATATATTTCAGCGTATTTTATACTAATCTGTCATTAAATAATTATTGTTGACGGTCTTGGCAGTCTTAGATCCGTTTCAAGTTTGAAGCAATATTCGATTGGCCGCCTGTTTGAATAGCTAGATGCTTAATAAGTCGCGCGCAAAATAACGCTTTATGTCAAATAGAATTTTCGATGAGGAGCTGAAAAGATATTGTGGAAAAGTTGGGCAAATATAGTTAAAAAAATCGATATAGGTATCCATACTACCAATAATCTCATTCGATTAAAATTTCCAATCGATTGCTGTTTATATATTGTCCCGAAACGCGAAAATAATTCCTGGTATCGTCGCTATCGTAAATCGCATTATTTCCTGTGCCGCTTCGGCCAGCCAAACGCCCCCACCCCGAAACGGCCCAGTGACGTAGTCGTATTATATTGAAAAATTAATATATGTTTTGCGTACTGTTAAATAACATGTATAATATAAAGCACAGCTATCTGTATACTTTGTAAAACATGTTGAATGTTACATATTATGTACTTGGACGCGCACTACTCCACTGATTTGAGCAGCTATTGCGTCACTTCGTGCATGTAAATTGAATTGCATTTTGATACTTAAAACGTCCAAATGGATGAAATTGACATTGATGTTAATAATTTCCAATGGGGTAAATACTATAAATATTGTTTCATAACAATAATCTGTCGAGACGTCTTCACATTGCTGATATCCACATACTCCACTTTCGGAGTGGATATCTTCACTCTGTGTAGATTAGCATGCTCCATTTCGGGAGCGACCATGGTATAAAAAAATTGAGGGGGTATTTCCAAAGTGAATTTGTTACACTCTAAAAGAGTATATCCATATGTCTAAAAGAGACTTTTGAGCAAGTATTTTTTGTATAAAATAACCGTATAAAACATGTTTTTTTGTTTACTTTTATTTTTAAATTTGTTCAAAATCCTCTCCTTACCTTTTGGCCTAGTGTAATAAGTTCATTTTGGAAATACCCCCCTCAGTTCATTTCTACATATATAATAGTTATTGTTCATTGCCGTCACTGTCATAAATTCAGGTTCGGTACGCCTTTGGCATCCGCCCCATGTGCCAAAAAACATTATTATGATTCCGCCAGTCACCGGACGTTGTCGGGAAATGAATCGCGCTTGTTTCGCTTTTATCCTCGACGCGACCATTCTCGAATCATCGCCGGGGATTCTGCTTCATTGCATCCCGATTCCCGACGCAGTGGACGCCTAATATCGAACTGATGCCGATCTTATCCGGGGCCGTGCACGTTAACACGGATATTTTCATCCGAAACACGCACCCGTGATTCGCGATCCGCCCTCGAACCTTCATTCTGAAATTATCTAATTTGGATATTCTTCCGTATTACTTTTTTTTTTAATATCTTTTTTAAGGTAACATAGACCCTAGAGCGATTGATATTTTTTTCATTGTCATAATATATATATATA
>JAGVSQ010014459.1:0-10600 GCA_022683975.1 Rhyacophila evoluta
ACACCCGCAAGTACAGAAGTCTCAGAAATTTTTTCTGAACCTTCTCCACCATGAGATCGTATTTCAACTGATTCGGGGCCCAAACAACCGATCCACTCTCTCTAATATTTTGTAACTACATTTGTCTTGCTTATTGCGGTTTTTAAATAGTTTTTATTTGAATCGTAAAATTACATTGTTATTTATAATATGTATAAAAAATAAATATTAACTGACGTATATTATCACACTTGACGCATAGTCTAGAGACGTCTTAAGAATCAGCAACAATCAAATTAATTTGGCTGTATAATGCAAGTAATTTATTATGGTATAATTTTTTTTTTAATTATATCATTATTGGTATTACAGAGAAAAAAATTGTACGTTCTGCGAAGTAGTTTAATATAATATATATTATAATATGTCTGATGTAATGAATTATAATATATCTCTAGAAAAGCCGTCAATGGTTGAGAGAGCCTTCGCTCATTCTCCTCCTTCTGGTAATAATTCGCTCTTAGCTTTTACCACCCTGCACGTTCATTCGTCCAATTCACCCTTAGAAATAAATTTAATTCACGTCTCACGTAAATCTGAAAGATGGATATCTTACAAAAATAGGGTAGTTCAGTTTTGACATCGAAATTACTTTTATTAAATAATTGAAGGTAGCCCACAAACAGTAACAAAAAAAATCATAAGTATATCCCTATAAACATTTCAATATTTACAGTGTATCAAACAGCTTTACTCTTAGATGTTGATGTAAGGTTTTAAAAACTATTTATATTTGTTTGTGGACGCCGTCAATTTTTAGAGATTTTCACTCTTTATTGATACTTTTTTATATCGATTTAATTTATCATTTAAATTATACTAAGTACGAAAAGTGAGAGTATCTCTTCACCCGGAGAGAATAAATCAGACTATGAGTATTAGATTGAAATACTAGCTCTTGATATCTTTTATACATGATGACCGCTCCAAAAGTGGAGTACATATATAGATCTCAGCACTGTGAAGTTGTATGAAGTGGACGACTACGAAAATGGAGTATATAGATTCTCTCATAGTCAAAACTTCTGTTGACAGATTTTTTGATAAAACAATGATTGCCAACCAATGTGTCTAATACTGGATTTAAATTTTTGAACTCAGTTGGTGTGGAAATCGAACCTGCAATACTGGCATGTTCATTTACAAAGCAATACATTATTCCGTTTTGAGATAATATCACAATTTCCTCCATCTTCTAAAAACTCCATTTACCTTTTGTTTACCAAATTTCTTTATAACACATGTGATGAATGAAATAAAATTATAATTTGCACTTGACATATGTCTACCCGGTAGCCAAGAGATCAACATCCTATTTTCAAATACGCTGGATTTAAATAATAAAAAAATGCAAGATTCCCATTGGGTTGAGCAATTGTCTGCAAACCAATTCTCACAACAACAAAAAACGATCCGTTAAGACATTTTCGAAAATCCATTTACTCCAATTTAAGAGCAGACATGGAAAAAAGAACTGACATGTGCGTGTGTGTGTTGGATGACGTCGGTATGTGCGTTGGGCGGTGTCAATCACTAATTTGATATAATTAAGTTTAAGAGAGGAAGAAATGGACTATTCTGTGCAGCTAGACACGATACCTTAGTGTATGAATGATATTTGCCTAGGGATGTCATCTTTCTGTTGTTTTTCCTGTTTGGAGTGGATATCTTCATACTATGCAGACTGTATGCTTTACTTTTGGAGCGGATATGGTAAAAAAATCTTTACATTTATTATAAATTATAATTTGTGCGTATTATATTGAAACACCCTTTACAAGAAGACTAGAAGATTTGATTCAAGAATAAGGACTGGTAATTCTAATGAATATGAAAGCACCGAGCTGTAAAAGCTGCTGATAATTTCGTGAAAAGCTTCTAATAGCTCTGTATATCGTATTATACAAAAGCTTGTGTACCTACTTACCTTGAGCTTTTCATACCCATGAGTGTAGAGTGACTATTTAAATTAAGTAAGCCGAAAACATGCCAAGGAGCGTAATGTATAGCCCTAAGCGATTATTTTGCATTTATATTATATAATTTCTTAAATAAATCTTAAAGATATTTCCACATAATAATAAAAACTTCAAAATAAACATTAATAAGATTCTGAACAAAATTTAATTCATACTAATTATTTACTTAGTGAGATAATTTTATGAATTTCTGTTATGAAATGTTAACAAAACTATTGGTACTAATATGATGTAATATGAAAGCCATATTTGAATACTCAATTAAAAGTAGGGTGAATAATTTTATATTATTAAATGAATCAAACTGTAATTGAACTCATGCAAATATTGTTAAATTTTTATCAAATTCACTTTACCTATAAAACCATATTAAATGATCATATATTGAAGAATTTAAAGCTTGTTGTAACAGTTTAATTGTGCAGTGTATCAAACTTTGACAATATTTTAGTGTACAAAAATAATTATTATGTCTTATTTTTCCATCTTAAAACTTAACAATTCGGCTATGTCTTAAAATTTCTATACTTTTGAAACATGTGTTTCAGAATGTTAGTTATATTGTGAAAAAATGATCATAAGTATGCCAGATTTTGGAAAATACAAAGAGAGGTGTTTTAAACTGACTTATAGAGATTTATACTATGCAAATACATAAAACATAGTATAAAAAAATAATGAGTACTATATTAACGTTTATTAAACTAGTTCGTGTGTAAAAATAGAAGTAAACTTGTAATATATTAAGTAAGATTGTCTAGATATATAAAATGAAAGTGCTGTGTTATTTGCTGACAAAAGAAAAAAACAAATAATGACGCTGGCAGATAAGTTACTACATTTTCAACATCGCGCATAAAATATTTAATGAACTCCAATTAGTATCCTCTTGAAAGAAACAAAAGAAAACTGGCCAATTCAGCACCCGGAAATCACCATCACAACCTTATTCATATATCCACCCCTTTACAGTTAAACCTCCACAGCCTTCATCCCTTTAGGGGTAAGTAAAGCTCCATCATTTGTACGGTTAATCATAAAACTTGGCTAATAAGCTCTCGGCAACTTCCCCGGTCGGGTCCTTCCGTATCCGTTTCTTCTTTGAGAGCTTTTAACAAGTCGACTAAAAGGCTTTGGGGGGTTAGAGAGTGGCTGTGTCTGTCTGTTTGTATCCGTGTAACTACTTGAAAGATTGTCGAATCGAGATGAAGTGAAACAAATTTTGTAAGTTGATATTACTTCTTAAGATTCTCGTAAAGATATTTTTTAAATGACACCTAAATTTGAAGGGTTTTTCAATTATTATTTAACATTCTACGCTCATTCATAACGATTATGAAACTTTTTAAACTAAATGAAAATAAATGAAATACTTTAAAATAAGCCTATTTATTATCCACCCTAAAATTTATAACTTTTAATGTTCTATTGATCAAAAATAAAATACTAAGTATTCAATATTTTCATAATAAAATAACTGAAATAATAACATAATATTTGAAAGATTTATTACAGTATCCACATATTGCTTCATGTGAACAGGTTTTAAATTTTTAAACACGTGTGAACTTAAGATTTAAATATTAATGTAAATTATTTACTTTTGTTAAAATGTATCAACTGTTTTACCTTTTATGAGGTTTCAGCTGGCTTAAATAATAATAAAAAATATTGTAATTTTGTAGTAATGTTATATCAAGTCCGCTTTATGATAAAAATTATAACTGAGTATCTCAAGATAGAAAGAGTCTTGTTACAAATATCATTACAAAATTTTTGGAAAGATTATACAATTATTATTTAAGTATCATGCCATTTTATTAAAAATTAGCAATCTCCTACTGTTAATACAAAATATGTAAAAGTAAATGTGTATTAAGATTAGTATTCCATATTTTTCTTCTTATATTATATCCACTTCCTACGTAGAGCATATGGCCACCACACGGATCGGGCAGGATTTTCTGTCACTCGCTTGCCACTCCCAAATCATGCCAATATATCTAAAATTTGCTGAATCCATCTTGTAGTTAGTATTAGAAGCCGATGGTTTTTTAAAATACCAAAAACACAGTGGTCAAAAAAAAGTACTCGTAGGCATCTGGAGTATGTGTCTCAGCCAGTTCTAGGGTCACTGTATGACTTTAAGGTAACTGTAAGATGTATTTCCGTTTTTATCTCAATATCACAGTTATTTAAATGATTATAATAATTTTACAACAAAAAACCAAAAGTAATCCAACATGTACTAATATGGCCAACACGTGTCGCCTCCAGGATTCTCTGTCACCCGCCAGCTGCCTTGCATCCGTTCAGGTCATTCGGCACTCTTTTGTTTTGCTGAATATATTCTGTGGATAGTACACAACGGTCTTCCAGGTTGTCAGAATCCCACCGATCGGAAGAAGACACAAGCAGGAACTAGGCTGTCCATAGGCATCCGTAGAACATGCTCCAACCAGTTCCAGTGCCGCTGCATGGCTTTTAGTGTGGCATGGAGTTGTCCCGTCCACTCCTTTATCTTCGAGCTCCTTACAAAGTCAGTCCACGTCACCCCCAGTATCTGACTCAAGCATCTGTTCTCAAAGCTCAATATATGGAGAGTACTAGAATGAAAAAGTTGTTTTATAAACCTGACTATTTTTGTAACAATTTTATTTTCATTAGATCACTGCAAAATGTAAGACAGTGTGTTCTCAACTTACGTGGTTAATTTGTTACAAAAAGATTTGCTTAAATCAAAAATTGCGTGAGTAGAGGAATAATTATTCGATATGTATTAAATATAAATATTTTCACCCAAACTTCCAAATGATACCTAAAATAAACTTCATGACGTCTTCTTGTATGTATTAGACTAGGTTAAAATTAAAATAAAAAGAACATAAAAAATATATCGAAATCTATTCTTAATGTAAAAACATATTTAGTTTTTATGGTCAAGCTAGATGTTCCGGATTTATACGTCGACTGTTTCCCCACGTCTTGTCGGTCGTCTCTATCTACATACATAGTTATTTTAACTTTTTTACAAAGTAAAAATAATAAATTCATACATTCATTTAAATGTCACGTCACAAGCCTGTACTATTCCATTCCAATATCTTCAGGTGTGGGACTTCTTTGTAATGTAACAAAAAATATTTATTTAGTGATGTTTTTACGGTGCATTTCAACAGCACGCGCAACTTATCGCAATATATATATATATATATAACAGAATTCATTTTTAAAATTTTCAATCGTGTAACTTCGAGTTCGCGTAAGTATAGACCGCATAAAACGAGGCCCCACTGTGTCATGTATACGAGTATACGTGTATATGGTTTTAAAAAATATTCATCGTTAAAACAAACAATTTTATTTGATTTAAAATGAATCACATGAATTTTATGAAGCTTTAAATGAAGTGCTTGGATTTATTTTTAATTAACGTTATATCTTAGAGAAATATATTTAAAAAAAATTGTCCGCATGGATCTACACTACAAACCAATGATGGGGGTTGCAAGGTTTCCCCCCTGCTGTGTAGATGCAGTGGATACACAAAAGCGTTGTATGCTTGGTTGATGGCTCTACGAAAACAACGATCTACATCCATTGTGAGGAAATAAAATTAAGTAATGGTAGGAAAACATTGCGGACTTGCATTATGCGCTACAAAATAAATGGGTGACCCAAAAAAAACATTTAGAATATATTAAACAGAATAAATACTTAATTATACTTTATATAGAAGGAACACATCTTCATTGAAATGGATAATTTATAATATTTTTTAAAATAGTTATTTTGTATTAAAATGTCGAGTTTTTTTGATAAGATGAATATGTACATATATAGAATATGCTTATTTTACCAGCCGTAGTCATTAACGCATTTGGTTATCTAATTCTGTAATTTTAATCGTTTACTTTTTTATCCAGTTGAGATGTCTGAATCAATGATATATGTCTATGACACCGATGTTTCTTTACTTAAAAAAACTTTTGAATATTTTGATATTATAAATATTGTTGAAGTATGCTGTAGAACGCAGTAATTCTTTTTAATTCGTAGTCTATTTTTATTTATATAAACGGAATGACTTTCCTTTATCTCATTTTGAATGAAAATTATTCTCCTGTGTAGATCCTGTGTATAATACTCAAAGATTTTCCTTGGCGCCGAAATCCTGCCAGACGGAAGAAGAGACAAACAAGATGGTCAGTTGGTTGTTGTAGCGTTGCATTGGTTTAAATGCAACATGATAACTCTGCCGCTTTTGCCAATATTGGTCTGTATGTCCCTGATAACTACCTAAGAAATCGGAAACATCAGCTGATTTTCATTCCTAAATGGAGGACTATCCTGCTAGTAGTTATGCCAATGCGGACGGATGTTTAACGAGATTGCCTCGGATATTGATATCTTCCACCTAGGTGAAAGCGAGTTAGGATGGATGCTATTATATAAATTATCACAATAGAGTCTGTCTAGCTTACTTGGTAGACACTATCTTTTACCTTCTGTATATATTTTTTATTATTTTTTTATATTTTAACATTTTGTATTTATATTTTCGTTATAAGCATATATATATCGTATTGTCAATGTATTAAACTTATAATTAGTAATATTACAACATGTATAAAATAAATGAATAAATAGGAGTGTCTTGTCCGTTCCTTTACTTTCGAGTTCTTCACGAAATTAAATCACTGAATAATCGCGTGTTTAATAATTAAAATTGATAAAATATACATTGAGATATTTTTATTTAATACAATTGTAACATTATAGTTTATTTTGGTCACACAGTACCGAATTTTCAATACACTTCTGACAATAACAATGGTTTATAAAGGGCATTGTTACCATAAGCACCTCTTAATTTCTTTCGTAAACACCTTTACTTTGCGCACCGCCGCGGAAAAAAAGATTAGCACTTTGAGCTATTTCAGTATTATTATTATGTCGTTCTTATGAAGCTATTAGCATTCAAAACTAAATGTGAAATATATGTGAAATCGTTAAATGTCGCATCGCGAAAATAGTACTGTCATAACATACGAATATTAACCAAACTTGTTTGAGCAATTGCTCAGATTGTCTACTATGTATGAAGTTGATTTTTATGAATATTTAAACGATAGTAATTAGATTAATATATGCGCATTATCACTCGCAATTACGTCTATTTATACAGTCAATTATTTTTAAAATAATGACAGAAAAAAGTATACTTGAGAAAATGTTATTTATTGGTATATTTCTGTACAATACGAGTAAAAGTAAAAATATATGAAATCAAAGAACTAGAAAATATGGTGTGTGTTTTATTGGAGATAACGTCTTCCAAAAATATATGTAAGTGACAAAGAAGAGAAAATGAAAAATGCAAATCATAAGAAAGACATATTTAATACGTTGAAATTAAATAATTGTTTTCTTTTAGATTAGTAATCAAAATAAGTTTTTATAAATCCACTACCTGTTTCTTTCATTCAAAATTCCAATTAATATTTTTTTTAACCATACCATATCGATGCTAATGCAACTCAATATAATATATACATACTATACATATTAACATGCTTAATAATAATTATAGGAAAAATCTCATTTTAGGTGCATTGAACTGAGTAATAATAATATAAAATGCGAGTACATAAATTTTATTAATACAATATAAAACATATATGTCAAAAATGTATGTATCATTATACATCTATGTCAAAAATGTATAATGATACAATATTGAGATGTGGCAATACCACATGTTGTCTCGAATGATATCTCTAAATATAAGAGATGTAGATTAAGACTTAAACACCTTTCAAGGTTTTGAATTTCAATAGCTAGTTCTTGGTATAAAAAAAATACCCTTGCATAAGTTTGAATACATTTTGTTTAAAACGTGTATCAAGTGGAGTGTGATAGCTGTAATTTGAAAAGGCGATAAACTATGAAATAAAGTGACAGATCTCAACAATAGTAAAAGCATATCAACCATTCCCATATACAAATTTGTATCTTATATTTTAATGTGTTGTATGCTTATCGGGTTGAATTAATCCTCCAAATGATGGAACTCCTCTTAATTGGTCATAATATTATTTGTCATATCCTGAAAACTGAATCAGAAATAGTTGTCCAAATTGTGCGTATAATTCTCCTTTACCTCTGTGTATGACACTGTTGATGCTCTGTCCATCGTAGTAAGAAGATAATCAATCAATGTATTATTTAATTAACATATATTTTACCACATATTAAACTGTATTTTGTATTAAGAGTTTGAAAGCTTTTTTTACAAAGTAATATTATATTTGTAAAATAAATTCCAAGGTTAAATTGTAACGTGGTATACAGTTTTGTTCTGTAGCTTGTTGTGTTCATGACATGATTTGATAGAAGTATGAGTATATTATTTATAGTTAATATGGCTGATGCATACACTAGTAATGTTTGAGCTGAGCCTTTGTCATTCAACGAATCAATTTGGCTTACTTTGAGCACGCTTCATTGGCAAAAGCCTTTACACTTTTGCAGCGTCGATTCGAAATAATAGATTTCATAGGCAGAGAGGCGCAGAGTGTCGATTGTTTCCCCAACAAAGGTGACTTGTTTTGGTCAAGAAAGTGCCGACTGATCGTGGATTATCGGCTTAAATACTGACACACAACACCAATGACTAGTGCAGTATTATCTAATCACTTATTCAACAAAAAATACTTGAAACTTTCGAGCAATATTTTAAGCACACCCAATGGCGTACATAAAGTTTTGATATTCAACATTACAATATTTTAAATTTGTAATCTCGCATATATTGACTGAATTATTGAGTTAATAAACGTACGTACAATAAATCTCTTAGAATTGATTTGTAATGCAGAATAATAAAGAGATTCTGAGACTGATTAATTAAATTAAAGTTATTTCATTGCTCCAGGCGGACGGTGGAGAGGTAAGCATGGGCGCTTTAGAGACTAAGGCCGGAATTCTACATCCGTATTATTAAAAAAACACAGTACTGGATGTCTAACGGGTTGATTAATTTGCTGACAGTAAATTCTCGTGAAAAAGTCTGTTAAATAAGTTTTTACGATGTATTTTACGCTCAAAGCGGACATGGTAAAAAAATCGGTACAAATAAAAAATGTGACCACGTATACTTTTGAATTATTCGCTCCAATATTGTAGATAGTAGTCTCATAACAGCATGAACATCAATACTTTTTTATTCGTACCCGTTATCGTATAATTGTTCATCTAATACATAGGTCGGCAACCATTTTTTGTAAGAGGTCTAAATATTTTACGTGGGGATTTCGTGAGTACGGGCCGCACCAAAACGCCTCGTGGACCGCTAGTTGCCAACCGCTGATCTAATGGGTGATAATTAATTAAAACCCAAATAGTTCAAAATAATTATTCTTGATATCGTCAATGGTATTATAAACAATGGTAAAGGGTTAAGATGTAAAACTGTAATTGAGTCGTACATTATAGTTTCTATATACCATAAATCCACTGTATACGCAAATCAATAACGGTTTTTTTTGTTGGATTTGTGGCCATTTGCATCGTAATTTTTACATGCACTTTTAATTTATATGACACTATAGCCGTTAAAAATGTAACGATATTTTATTATTACGTAAAGAAATCACTAGAGCTTTACTCTATATCTATTATAAGTTCAATTTTCAAGAGAGTTGAACTTATAAGGATGTAGAAACTGCACAACTCAGGTGTCTTTCCGGATGACAAACTTTTGTGAATCCATTGTGATGAACGGCGTCAGTCAGTAATTAACCACAAACTTCTTGTGAAAAAAATTAATTTAATTCACAGTAAAAAAAATTTTTACCCATTGATTTATTATGTACCACCACTGTAAAAATAGCTCTACAACAATTCTTCGAAAGATTATCTGAAATAGTTTCTCACTACTTGGAATTTCTCGGATGCTACTTAATCGGCATTGAATCTTTAGCTATGGATTATGTATTAGAGATTAGAGCACAATGTATTTTGTTTGAAATAAGATCTGCTTTGATAATGATGTTAAGTGTAAATTTTACTAATATAATATATAAAAAATACAGATTCAATATAAAAGCGATAGATACTACAATAAGCCATTGTATACCCACTAGCTTCTGTAGCGAATTGCAGGATCACGTCTTCTGGAAATGTCTCTATGTGTTCGTTAAGATTAAAGAATTTATTAAATAATTTCGATCGTTTGGCTATTTTAATTTGCTTTATTATATATGAAAAAAAATCTAGTCAAATAAAAATAATAAATAATAGGAGCGAGAATGTCTCCTCTTAGCAATAAAAATTAATATTACTTTGTTGGAATAATAATCATGCTCGTTCTTATTTAAATCAACCAAAGTCTTGCAAGGCGCTTGTGGAACTCATCAGGTACTTTATGTTTATTACACGATGGTATAAAGGGTCATGAAAAGAAAGTTATGCATACGTTAAGGACTGTATAGTATGAAAGTTATTGTGTTCTTTTATTAGACACAATTTTATTTATTTACTTTATACATGTTGTAATATCACAAATTATAAGTTTAATA
>JAGVSQ010014460.1:0-10600 GCA_022683975.1 Rhyacophila evoluta
CAATGGGCATCCAGTCCTGCATTTTCAGATTTTTTTAATAATCTGACCAGATGGGGAATCGAACCCGCATTTTCCGGATCGCTAAGCGCGCACGCTACCAACTACGCTATCCGGGGAGACATGTATATATATTGTTGATTTAGTTTGAAAGAATATTCGAGTTCCAGTAAAAGTATACATAACTTCTCCAAGTGTGTACCTGCCTACAAGTAGTTTATCTGATTCAAAGAGTGGTATAGTGCATCCTTCGGCATACCAACGAAGTAAAAAGCCTTTGAGGATCTATTTACTTGTGATCTGTTTGTCTAAGCAATTCATTCAATTACGAATGCCGAAGAGTGGAAGGGTAAGACCTGGCTATTTGATCAATCGGAATTCGGCCCGCACTCAATTCAACGGTGATTTTCAATCTGTTTTACCGTAAGCACCATAACATGTTCGAAGATTACTTAATTTGATATGAATGAAAACTAACTGATTTCTATGATATGTCTTGCGCTGAAGAACTGAGCACATTTAGATTTAAGACATATTTTTAATCTCGTCTACTCTAAAAGAGAGCATGATATAGAGAGAGTTGTTTTGTTGATAATGAAACCTACAGATAATGGAATTACTAACTTACTCATACCATGTTTACAGTTCAGGAAAAAATCATTATATGTCGACTTTTACTGAACATAAATCTGAAATAATTACTGAAAATGAGGTTTCCCCATATTTTCTCTGTTAATAAGATGGATATCGTCAAACTGATTTTTCCCAGCTATAGGCCTTGTAAAAATTAGTGGATCTATTAAAAAAAGTAATTTTGGTCAAAAATGACATGTATCTCTATACTGTAAAAACTTTTCCCAACATATTATATTTTACGAGAATCTGACAACTAACTTCTTAACCCAAACCTATGTATCTTTTTTTGTATATTTGATATTTTTAACTTCCTGATTAACTACGGTACTGCGAAATACGAATTCGCAGTCCAACGCTGTAGATCCCACACTTAATGATTCACTACCGGGACACTTAAACATAATTGGAAATCGAACTTGTGACTTCCGTTTTGAAGAATTTTCAAATACGTGGTCTTACCCATTGGACCAATAAATAGATCTCATATGAATCTTATTAATCGACACATGTTATAAGAGCTCTAGTTTGAAACATATCATAATAGCGATATTGTATGATTTTTAGTTATTTCTATATAAACAAAAATAATTTTTGTAATTTACAAAATCAAAAGCTTCTTTACGTGGGTAACATTAGTGTGAATTATTTAATCTAAACATTGTTATTCATAGCACGCACCAATCAACATACATACTATGAAATAGTGACTTCCTAACAAAATTCAATGATTTACATTACTTTTATAATATTATATTATTGTAGAACAATAATGAATATGTAACAAATTTTATCCGCTAAAAATATGTTTTCAAAGTTATTGGCTGTTAAAAATTTAACAAATATCGTTATTATTTGTAAAATTATTTTTAATTTAATTTTTCATACATCGGAATAGATTGAGAACCATTTTCCAAAGCAAATAAATAAATACCTTTTCCATTTTAAGCTTTGATTTCAATGATGGTCGAATCAAAGACGGGACGAAAAAAACAGAACAAATAAATTGCGAAAAACTTTCTTTCAGTCAAATACTCAAACCTTTGAGATTTTTTTTCTATACACGAGTAAACGGCTTCATCCAGTTTCTGGAACTAATATATAATCTAGTGTAACAGAACATCATATCGATTAAATTTTCTTTATGTTTATAGTAAATAATATATAACATATTTCATTTTCCAAATTATATAAACATACAAAATGATTTGATCTAAAAGTATTTTTGACTTGGATATCGAAGTAAATGTATTTTTACCATAAACTGAAAACTAGATATTACAATAACTTTTTTATAATATATAAGTAAAGATTTTCTGTCAACGTTTATTGTAATTTACTATGTCGGTCCATATAATATCTTTACACAGCACTAAAACATGTTTTATATTCTGTTTATTTTAATCTGTATTATTTCCCCTGCCATCTGTTAAACGCTGCGTAAACAGTGTTAGTATTATTATATCCGAGAATCAAACCATATTTTCAAGTGACAAGTGTTTTTATGCTGTCCTCTACGTTAGATATTATATTTTCGTACCTTCGGAACGTACTTAACTTTTTTTGTACTAATGACGTAAATTACAAAAATCAAAGCATTTACTTGCAAATAATGATTTTTCAAAGGGCGTGGTCAACAACATTCTAATAGATATCATAGTATTATATGAACGATGTTTTCATAATCAAATTATTTGGCAACACAAAATACGTAATCACTCAATTTAACAAATAACTTATAACGATTTGACTGAAACTGAAATCATTAACTATATAAAAAAAGACGTGTTAATAATTAACAAGGCATTTTTTATAAATTACTAATTCCATTTTAATGTGCTTACATACAAATTCATAGCATATTGATACTAAGTACTATACGAGGTCTATTTGGTAGCTTTTTCATGAACTCTTTTACAATTAGAGACGGTCATAACATTCATGTTGTAGATATGGTGAATAATTTATGAAAATGGAAAGCCTTTAGTTTTCTAAAATTAATCTTTTTTTTTAGCAAAAAATAAAACTATGAAAGTATGGTAATTATTATTAAAAACAAGAAAAGCAAAATGCAAGCTGACACTTATCTATTAAAAAAATACAGCTTCCTTTCTTACAAGAGCAGATAACATCATATTGTTCTCTACTTTCAGCTAATAAATAATAATTTCACACACAATTACGGGGAATTACGGCAATACATGCGCAGTTCAGCAAATTAGCAGACGAATTTGTTTGATTTATCGATTCTGTGTATTATATATTAAGAATCATTAAAAAGCAATGAAACAAATGTATTCATCATCAATCTTATAATAAATGCTTAATTCGTTAGTTAAATTCATCGATCGTTTACTTTATGTTTAATCTTTATGTTACAATAGAAAATATGTTTTCTTTAATTAAAGGACGTATTTTTAGAAGTGATAGAGCTTTATACATTTTTTATTGATTTAGACAGTACAAAACTGTAAAAGATTTTTTTTTAGACTCGTCCTTTATAAAATTTGATTCCTTTACTGCCTTACAACAGCAATTATTATTTGATATGTGAACAAATAATAAACATCAATGAGTCTAGCGCGCTATAAAAACACCATTTCGTGTATAAATATTATCAAGCGACCTCTGCTGCTCTACGGCGTAGAGGCTGTAAACATAAGCCGGGCTACGAGCTACGCCAGCCACCTCGTAGCTATATAGACGCTAGCTGCCGTACCTATGTGGGGGAAAAGTTTTTAACTTTCCCAGAAAAAGTTTTGAAAATCGTTATTTTCTCTGGCGCGCGAGCGTATTTCAGCCTCCAGCCGACTTTGTCCCTTCCGACTGAAGGTTTTTCAGCGTTATAATTTTGTAAAACGTGAAATATTCAGAACATGTGTAATTTTAAAACTCTTATATTAGAACAAGTATTGATTTATACAATTTACATTTTATAAATATAATACTTACAATTTTCGTAAAATTAGCGACGTCATTTTTTTTAATTTGATGAGTATACATATTTAAAAATATAAGAATATAAGTTATCAAAGAAGTGTATCCAATGTAATATTAAGTACATCTCAATAAAATATGAAACTTTAATTAAAGTATTTTATCATTTAATACGATAGCTAGTAATTATTGAATTAATATTCTTTGCTTTTGATATAAATTGAATTTAAAGATACAGTTTTAATTTAAATTAAATTATATCGATTATACACGGAGCTACTTTTTTATACCATGAAAATGAATGTTAAATTTGTATGTTTAAAGTGTGACTTTTATGGACAAAAATATGATGTCTTTATCAAATAAAATAATAACAGTATAAAATATTTTGATCATAAAATGACCAAATTTTTTTGTTTAGTATATTTTAAGTATACAGTTTAAATTTTCAATTTAACTGTCAAAATTGTTCTAGAAAAATATGTTATAGAAGTTTTTTTTAATTTTCATTGTTTAAATATCTAGCACTCACGTATTATTTTACTATGAAATATTCAGTAACAATAATATTATATTGTCTTTAAGTCACAATAAATCTTTATAATAAAATCACAGTCTGTAGAAACTGTAAATCTTATTTGTGAATGACAAAAGATACAAATTTATATACATGTATACCTAAAGTATGTTATCTTAAAACCTAATGAATAAAATCTTACCTTCATAGAGGGTCCAGGAGGTGCTCCTTCGTGTCCTGAACTGCGAATTGTTGGCAGCTGCAGCAGATGCCTGATGCTGTAACTTGGACGATTCTTACGTCCAGACATTCTAAAAAAGATTAAGTAACATTAGTCTGTATATTCATATAAATATGTGTTTTTAACAAAATAAACTCATACTATCAAAAGCAACAAATTCGTTAACAATTTTTCAGGAATATAAAGTGTAAACAGCTGAATTTATTGCCGGGATTTGAAAATGATTAATTCGAACTCATTCATTATTTATTATTTTTAATACAAATATATTTCAACCCTTGGATATATACAATATTTGTAATCTTTTATTGACCATCGGTGGTGACTTCAAAATTAAAACGTAATGTTTTTGAAAGGGAAAAAGATTTAAAACTGGCAGCCAGAAGGACATGTAAAAATTTTACGTTGTTACCGTTTGGGAGGAGTTTTTGCGACAGACATATTAACAAATGCATTTTCTGATTAATAGTAACCAAGTTCACACGTGGATAGATATATTAATCTACAGTATGAAAAAATATCTTGACTTTTATTATGAATACCCGTGGCAACCATATATTATGCTCTACAATGTAAGTAGATGTGACAGAAGAAAAAGATAGTTATTATTGATATAGGGGTCTAAATTAAATTGAACCTTTGGGCAACAAATAATACTCGTGAAAAATTAATCTGTCAATGTTAGTTTTCGCATTTTGGAGATTCAGGTATTTTTTGTTGAGATCGGATATAAAATTTGGTGTCCTATAAATACAAATATTAATTATTTATATGTATGTATGTATCCCTTAAAATTGTTAAATTCTAGTTTTCAAAAGCAAAATATGACTGTTTTCTTCATTATTACAAAAATGGATACTCAAAGAGTTTTCAAAAATGATGCTTAAACGTTATAATAATAATTTAAAGTAGAATTTATCTATAGGTGAGAGGTAAGATCATATTATAACATCATCAAAGGTATGAAGGTGGTGAATATCTCAAGTTGAGGGTAGCTACACTGAATTAAGCGGTAATAATGTAAAATACTCAACAAGGCTCGCAATTCTCATACATGGAACATAAAACATTCAGTGGCGTATTTAAAAAAATATTTTAAGGAGTTAAGGGAGAGACGTGATTTCAGACAATTGTTATCGAGGTCTTGATATGACAAATTTCACTTGTGTTGGTACATCGATGACGTATGGAAAAATTTAAGACTGAATTGAGCTATTTGGTACTTGGAGCATTATTAGTTATCAAAGATTGGGAGATATTAGACTTGGAAGACACAATTTGGCTAGATGACGTTCTTTGCAAACAAAACAAATCAATTTGTCAGATAAAACATTAATCAAATATGAAGTTTCTTCAAAATCAATTTTACATGAATATCAGAATGAATATACGTGACATTGATAAGAAGTAAGATGATTATATCCAGGTTAAATGAATCCAGCTTTTAATATTGTTATCTTTGAAACAGATTATATCATTTTTTAAAATAAGATTTAATAACATACTTGAAGAAACTTTTCTCTTATTATGAGAGAATAATGGTGGAAATTCGCTTACCTACAACAACAATTTTGAGATTTTCCATAAGATTTTGTATACATACATACACACATGCTTCTTTGCTAATTTTGAAATAGGTTTAAGGTTTGTGATCCAATTTTTTAACCTATAGCTACTGCATAACATTGTATTTGTAATTGCGTCAAAGATACTTTCTTGGTGTTTTGTTGGGACTACTTTTGTTTGTACGGCTTAATTATAATTTATTTTGTGAAACATGCCACGTTGAGTTAGAATTACTAACAATTTTCTGACTACAGAAAATTTATAGACATTATATTATTAAATGAATAAGATAGATGCGTGACTCTTCAAAGAAGTAAAAAACACAACAATTAAAAATTACTAACCTAATGATAGATTTCACTACAATATTACGTCACTTGCACTTAATACACAAAACTAAGTTAATGAAAACATACACGAGAAACACAACTGTCAAACAATCACTAAATCACTTATGTTAACAATGTATTTTAACAAAAAAGTATTTTTGTCAATGATTATTATATATATTTTTCCATTCCAACAAGATGGATATAATTCGGTTTACAATATAGACTTACACAATATGACGAAATATGTTGAATAGACATACAGTACTGCATATTTTGATTTTTTTTTAAATCTGTAATGGCTTTTCAGTGCAAGTGAGAAAGTGCTCGGCTATAATTTTTATTATAACATAAAAAATCAAAAACTAAACCAGGATAGATACCCAAAATATTAAATATATAATATGTTTAAGAATGAAATGTATTTCGATGTTTTTTTGTAAAAATAATCTTATTTTTTGATTATGTTTAAAGCATTTTTTAAGAATTTAGTTAAACATAATAAATTATGCTTTCCTAATGGAATCATAGATAGTTTTACAATGTGTTTTTTAATAGAGTGTCTTCTAAATTATTGCCAACTGCTTAGTATATAGGCCATCTTTATTTTTTTTTTACATGGCATTCGTAACCTGTATTGCTCTGCTCTAGTAATCGAGGCTAGAAAACAAACAATACTTAAACAATTGTATTACATATTTACCAAATATTTCTATCATAAATATAATGTTATCTTATCTAAGGTAGTAAAATAATTATACTTATTCTTGTATTTAATTATTTTTGAATATTTACCGTTTATGGGTACGGCACTGACCTTGATTCCATCTACCCTTCATATGCAAATCTAGTGCTTCGAGAAAAAGGATTTAAAGGTAAGAAACTGCTCCAGGCAGTGAAAGGGTGTGAAGCTTTAAAAATATGTGCGTAAATTTAACGCAAGATTGAGAAAATTATTATAAATGAGTATGGGTATACTTAATAAAAACTTTCTGTACTTTGGCAAGAAAAAAATCGAAAAAGATCATTTTTTACTGTTATCGCAAACATATTTTTAAGTTAAATTGTTTTTTTTTTTATAAGTGTTAAGAACATTATACAATACTAGCAAAAATAATATAGTTACATTGAAATATTTTGTTATATTTTAATAATATTTATAAATTATTTTTAATTTTTATCAAATCCATAAGCAATATCGTCTAACGTAGTTAAATAATTAGTTTTTAAGCAATGAATTTTGTAATTCCATGATACGATAATATCTCAAAAAAACATTTTATTTTTGTGAATTATTCCAAAAAAATATATTTTATAAAACACAAAAACTCATATTATTGTATTAGTTAATTAACCTGCCAAGTCTATTAAAATCTTCTTTCTTAAGTATTTCACTTAATATTACAAAGCTTTAGTTACTAAAACCTTTTCCTTGTAAATGACAAATAAATAGGGGAGTTCATTGACATGTCATTTAAAAGAAAGCGATTCAAATAAAGGTACGGAGTACTTACACAACTGCCTTATTTATGAAGAAATCGTGTCGTTCAATGAACGTAATCCTTTAAAATGTCAACTGAATAAAAGTATTTAAAGCTTTTCCTTATATAACAATGTAACAAGTAAAAAGAAATTGTTACATATCTTATTATTATTTTCCATTATTAAGTTGTTTCTTCTGTATATATATATCTAATGTATTTTTCTATAAAATCCATATATCACCGCTATGCAACACGATTTAATTTGTTTAAGGTTGAATTTTTATTCTTATTTATTAAGGTATATTATCATTCTGAAGGCTTATACATAGAATATAATAACCAATTAAGTAGAGCAGTGTGACAGCTATAAACTATTATGTTTTATACCGTTTTTTAGATATTTATACTCAATCACGTACATATCTTTATTTGACGATGTGTTGCATATAATAACCTAGATATTTATAATAATTAGTTTACAATAATTGTCAAAACTGAAAAATTTATTACATTATTAAACTGATTTGAATTTTAGTAATACTAAAAAGTTCCCAGTTTATAATTTCATAAATAAATTATTTCATTTTTAATTCTATTTTAAAGTGACCTATGCGTAATCGTATCCGCTTAGATGAAGAAAGTTTTAGATTCAAATCCTACAGCTCGTTTTCAAATTTAAAGATGTTCTCTGGGTTGAGCAATTGGCTGACAGCCAATTTCGTATCAAAATAAGTATTGACATTATGGAGATAGATATACTTCATTTATATAGTATCATTTACATATATTTGTTGTGTAGATCTACATGTTCCATTTTTGGGGCCTACATAAAAAAAAAACAAAACAAAAACCTTTGATATAATTCTGAATATTTATTAATTTATTAACAAAGCATGATAACTCTTATTTACTGTTATGATATAAAAACAAATCGTGATCATAAACCAAATTCGTGCTTTATTGACAAACTCGTCACAATGATATATGACGTAACACATTAGTATAGAAAGCTTTCATTCAATTTCGTCACATTTAAAAAAGGGGTGAATAAGAATGAGTATGTGATCAGCGATAAACGAGTGAGCGAAAGAGACTACCTTTGACGGTCGTTGCTTAAACCCACAATGTACAGGCAGTGTAAAAAAATATTTACATAAAAATTAAATTCCCAATGAGGAGGGTGTACTTCCCATTCTACAGGAAGAGCGAGGGAGACAAAATCTAACTGTAGGCTTTCTTCCTCTACTACGCGCTCTATACGGCTTTATTGCAGTGGTCGACAATAATTTTCAAGCGATTTAGAATTTTCATTTTCACTTGTACTTGGCACTTAATATTTAAACTGTAGACTGACCCATATTTTGGTAATATATTTTTTCTTGAATATTCTACGCCAATTTTATATTAGGATTGATGCAATGTTCTGCTTATTTCTAGATGAATTATATTGGGTTTTTAAAAGCTTTTATTTCTTTGTAATCAATTTTGATTGGGTACTCTTTCAAATGATAAAATGAATTTTAAAAAAATATTACACAACCACATTTACAACAATCCCCTTGGTAGCTGAGTAGAAAGCGCGGATACACTGTCTATGAGGATTTAAATAAAATCGATTTTAAAATTCTGGATCCTTAACAGGTTCAGCATTTCGCTGACAATCGACTCTTGGTCCGATTTCAGATTATCACGTCATTGCTAAAATTTATATTCCGTAATATTTGAAGAAACATGGTCTTATCTGAAATAAAATCTCTTTGATATGTTTTTGGTTTTAATAATCTATATTTATTTTATGGGCATTTTAAAAATAATTTGACTAAAAATTTTGCTAATTGTAAGTTAAAGGACTTTATATAGAAGTTTTTAGATACGTTACAAATACTACCTGAATTAATGATGAAAAAAAAAATTGATTATCAGGTATCATGCCATTTTTAATTTTAAAAAAAATGTATTAACTAAACCAACTACGTATAAAGCTACATCAATAAACTAAGAATTCAAATATATGATTATGAAAGCTTATCATCATTATATCTTAAAATGGTTGGTATAAAATTATTTTTCGGTCAGTATATAAAAATATTGTTCATTTTATTATTTTAATAAAAAAATAGCTCTAGAAAAGTATAAATTACACCCAATTACAAAATTGACTAGCACTAGTAATTTTCATCTATCTATTTCATTGTAAGCTTTATACACGTACGAATACGTGAACCAAAACTTGGCCACGACTTTTTCATCATCTGTTTGTGGAGGGATGGGTTTAATGGGGATTTTTGGGAGTCTTTAAGTGAGGGAAGCTTTTGTTACTGCGGAAGACAAGACTAAAACGAGGATGATCTTTTTTATTTATCTGCCTACCTTCACTCTATAAATTTGTAGCTATCCTAATAAAAGTATACTTTTATTACAAATTTCCCTTTCATTTTATATTTTTAAATAGATCTATAATATAATATATAGTTACTACAAGTAAATATTTAATCACTCATAATAAATAATACATATTATGTAATTTAAATAACCAACAATTGTCCGCGAGATAATATTGTTAAGCTCACAGGTTTAAAATTTCTAAGCGCAGAAGATGATGGATTCATTATAGTAGCAGCATTATAAGTTAAAAAATAAATTTCCAATGAGTTGGTCAGATGACTGATATTAACCAAGCTAAACTGACTAAACTTAATTCTACAACATTGTCATATATTTTTTCACATTATGAACATTTATATGCCATATATCAGTGCTCCGCAACCGGTGTGCCATGAGCCGAATACAGATGTGCCGCGGTCAAATAAAATGTATTTGAAATTTTACAACTTTTCGTTAGAATATAAAACTTTTGTGTTCATTGAAACAAGCGCAGGTATCACATTAAATAATT
>JAGVSQ010014461.1:0-10599 GCA_022683975.1 Rhyacophila evoluta
GCCTTTCGGCATCTTCAGGCTACATTACATGTGGGCAGTGAGCGAACATATAACAGACTAGTATGTTATATGTTCGCCTGGAGCCTGAATAGCTCGAAGATGCCGAAAGCCGAAACCCGGGTCGCTGACAGTGATCTCACATACGGAAGTTTAGCATTTTAAATAATTTAGAATTTTAAATCAATTTCGATCAAGCACCATCAGTCAAAAATATTAAATATTTGTATTACTTCTAACTTAAGCAATGATTTGAATCATCAACTGCCTTCTAGAAACACGCATGATATCGATCTTAGTTCGTCGGATATAGACTTAAAGTAGAGAGAAAAATACTTTTATCTAATTTTAACTTTAATTTATATATATTTTTACCATTCCCGCTCCGAAAGTGGAGTATATGAATCTCCGCAATGTAGAGTCGTTTCGTGATAGATTATTTTCACGAACATTTGTTTCCAGACAATAAATTAACCCAAATGAGTATCCTTACCTAGATTTTTGAATTTTCCGGTAGATGTGAATGAAACCTGTATTCTCTGAATTCGGAGCGCGCACTCTAATCTCTTGGCTACCGGAAACACACACATATATAATATATGTTTCTATATGTTTGTCAATCCGGTTATCAAATTGAAAGCTTATGTTTTCAGTGCTGGAACCCAAATCCGTTAACCGCTAATATTTTAAAAGTCTTAAGTGTAAAACTGTATGTCTAATACTGGTTTTAAGGATTAGCCGATGATTGATTCTCGTGAAAAGCGATTAATCAGAGTTGTCTTCACATTGCTTAAATCTTTGTGGTATATATTTTAAAATTAGTACAGAGTATCATTTTGTTTTATTATTAATTTTCATGAAATAAATGTTTTATTTAGGATCGTATTCAAGTTAGCATTATGAAGTAAGTAAAGGGTCTGCTAAAGACCAATAAAACTGTTTCCATATAGTATATTTAAAAAACTAGCAACATACAGTAAAAATGCTTTTCATATTGTGTATACTACATATTATATATGGTTGTTACTTGGTACATGTTGTGATTAATTCAAGCGAAGTTAACTAGAACTTTATGTTATAGTACATAAATAGTTTTAACTTATTTTGATGTTCGCTAATTTCTTTCTATAAACTTTTATTCGAAGATAAAATAAAATAAACAAAACTCATAGCAAACAGTGTACCCTCTACGTCGTTACTAGAACAGAATTGGGTTACATCACTTGCAGATGAAATTAATTTTCAGTCCCGCAGGAAATATGAAGCAAGCTCTAGAGTGCTTTTAATTATGAGCTTTTGTATCGTTGGAGAGCTTTATCAGGCCAGTATGCATTTAAAAATAAACAATACGACATGCCTCTTTAACTTATAAACATAGATAACAAAAGGGTATTTAGACCGCTGAATTTAATTATACTTATAACGTTCTCTATTCAGCGTATTTAAATAAGAACAGGGATGGGAAATAGGACTTGATGAATATCGGTAGCTTGTGCATCTCTTCGAGGGCGTAGAGATTAGCGTGTACGGCTCCCGTCTGGGGAATGCGAGTTTAATTAGCAAGATATTATTATTATTCTTCTTTCAAATCCGCTTCTTAAGTGGAGCATGTGGACACTACATGTCACCTCCAAGAATCCCTATCACCCGCCTATATTTTTGGGCCCTCCCAGATCATAACTACATTCTGTAACTTCGTCGAATACATTCTATAAATGGTATTCAGCGGCCTTTTACGACACTGATCGGTTACTTGAAGAAAAAGTAGATCAGGTTCAGACTCTCTTGAGGCATCTGCAATATGTGGCCGAACCAAGTCCACCGTCGCAGCTTCACTTTTTTAGTTGATTAGTGGCTGCATGGTTCGTTCTTTTATATCCTCGTTTCGAACGGAGTCATACAATCGTATTCCCAGAATCCACCACACTTTGTTGTGTGCCACGTTTCGTAATCGTAGAGCAGCACTGACAGAATGCATAAATTGAACAACTGACGTTAATTTTTTACATTGTACAGCTTAGAGTCCTGGACATTTCGCATGGAATTGAAGGTTGCTCCAGCTATTTCTATTTGAATAGCAAGTTCACTTTACGAAGTGTCAACTCCCGTAATGTGTACCCCTATGTATATAAAACCGTCGCCACTCGTTCTAGACTAAAATTCTAGTTTATCACGACTAAGATAGTAAGTATACTTACAGTTTATATTCTTCTATGCGTTCGTTAAACACTTTTGTTCATAAAACATTTTTTCTTATATTAAGATAAATTGCAAATATCCAAAAGCTTAAGTAAATCACTAATAGAAAAATGTTGAATAAACCTAGTGACATTAATAATAACATTATAGATCTTTTTAAAACCCTAGCGGATATGGCGATTATAAAAATACTTCGATTATTAGAATTCTCCATTCAATTCAAATACATAAAGCGAAAGTTTCATATACTTAAACTTTAATATGTGCAAACTCCTTGCAAAGAAGTTTGAAAGCTTTGCTATGTATTTTATGGACGTAAAGCTTTGATGCAATCACTGGGGTAACTTTGTAATGCAAGCTTTGCGAAGTAAAGCTCAGTAGCAGTCACCTCTGTGTGTAGTGGTGTTACGTTAGTAAAACTTTTTTGCAACTTGTTATTACAAAACATTCTTATAGTTTATATTGATGACCCTGGCCGTACAATGTATTACATATTTCGTCGTAAAGATTTTAAAACCTTCGTTGTTAGAGCATTTAAATTTTATAGGAGATTGAAATAGCCTTGTTTTATCGTAATAAATGATATGTTTCATTAGAGGTTCGTATTTTTAATTATCCAATTAATTAGGTACTATAAGGAACATCGAAGGCTTTAAAAAACTACTTGGTATTATACAAAGAAACAGAAAATGCGTTAATACCGTTTTGATGACATTGTCACATCGGAGGTTTTAACAGCTCAATGACGATATGTATTTTTTAAAATGTATTTTATCATCTTTCTACATTACATTAGATTATAATATAAATGTATGTATGTACCGTGTTCGCTTCGAAAGTGAAACATATGAATCTATAATACATGATGTGAAGACATCCACTCTGAAAGTGGTATATGTGGATCTCCGCAGTGTGAAGATGTCGTGACAGATTATTTTTCACGAGAATTGTTTTTCAGACAATTGCTTGTTAATTATCTATGTTAGTGATTTCTAAATCGGATTTTCCGAAAATTTAATTAACAATATTATAAACGTATTTTATATTATATTGAGGAATGAGGGTTCGATTTCCACATCTGCCGGATTTTTGAAGATCTGGAAATTTAGGACTGGATGCCCATTGGGTGGAGCAATTGTCTGACAACTAAGTCTTCTGAAAAAAAATCTTTCTTCGCATAGCAGAGATCTATATACTCTTATTTCGGAGCGGATATTTTTACACTGTGTAG
This sequence comes from Rhyacophila evoluta, assembly GCA_022683975.1. Lineage (NCBI taxonomy): Eukaryota > Metazoa > Arthropoda > Insecta > Trichoptera > Rhyacophilidae > Rhyacophila > Rhyacophila evoluta. The sequence goes on from JAGVSQ010014461.1 coordinate 3,428, forward strand.
ACCCATATGCTCCACTTTTGGAGCAAACTTTGCGAACGAAATAATGAGATCAAATAATTACTGAGGTAATCACATATTTTATGATTATTATTTACGCATCAAAGTAGATACTGAATGTTTGATGCGACAATGTGGCACGCTGCCACATAATAATGTTTCCGATTTACATCTTTTTACAATTGTAACAGAGCATTTATACTTCGCCACACACTAAAGTTCTTTGGACATCGACCTGGCGCCAAAAGTTCCCAGGACATTAACCCCCTATTTAACAGAGTCGAATATAAATATCCCTGATTTTGAATAAATGTGTAATCTATAATTCAACAGTGTGAAATTCACTCGACAATGTGCGGTATAAGAATCTCCGTAGTGTAAAGACATTCAGTGACAAATATTTTCAAGAAAATTAGTTGTCAGCCAATTAATCAACCCACTGGTTATCTAGTTCTACATTTATTTATTTTTTGAATTCAGTAGCTGTGGGATTCGAACTTGAAACTTCCATCTTCAAAGCGCGCACGATAACCTCTCGGCTAACGTGCGGAATTATCCTTTAAAACATGTAAAGTGACCATATATTCAATGTTGTATTTTCAATAACCCGTGAAATTTACCATTATTCGAATTTTTGTATCAAAAACTGTCGATAGCTATTTCGGATGTGATGCAATTTATTATTTAGAGGCAATGGTGTCACAATTAATAAACCTCAATAAAAGCTAATAAAATCATCGATAAACTTGTAACATAATATGTTCAATTGTTGTAACACGTTCCATCAAGTGGATGTAATTTTAAAATATTTAAAGGCTGCAATAAATTTATTGATATTTTCAAATAAATAAATGAGCGATTGGCTGCTTACAATGTTTCGATCTAGGTTTTACGCCATTAATCACTCACCTGTAAAACTTAAATAATGCATGAAATTCATACAATGAAAAAGTAATGTAAAATGTTTTTTCAATCATTATACTTTATCCTTTCATTCGTTCTTATTTTCTGATATTTTGACGCACAATAGAGCAGGATAGCGTATAATAATATAAGCACGTATGTACCGCCTACACGAACATTTTTCGCTCGCATTCTTATTATGTGAATTTTCAGCTTTTTAAAAAAACCTCTCTCACGTGAAGCGAGTTTTCGAACAATACCATTTACACGCGTGAATGTATGAACGTATTTACCCACACATATACGCGTCGACTGTGTTATGTTATCGCGATACTTTTCAACGTTTTTTTTTTAATACTAAATGGCAGTTGAGTGACTTTGCGAAATAAAAATTGCTGACAAATTTCACGAAATAAAAAATATACGTGCCAGAAACAAGAAATAAAAATAAATATTATGTAAAATTCGATATGTTTAATATCTATTGTAAAAAAATATTTATAATACATATTACAATATTTTGGCATTTATATAAAAACACAAATCAGTTATAATCCAATAAACTGAATAATGATAACAGATAAAATCAGTTTTTTTTTTAAAATTAGCATCGTTAGTATTATTAGAATAATTTACGACTAATTTTAGTAATACGTTTTTTCATACCATGTTCGCTCCCAAAGTGGAGCATACGGATGTACACAGTGTAAAGATATCCACTCCGAAAGTGTAGTACATTGTTTTTCGCAATGAGAAAACGTGTTGACAGATTGTTTCTCACGTGAATTGTTTGTCAGACAATTGCTCAACTCAATGGGCATCCAGTCTTGCGTTATTAGATTATTACACTCAAATCTAAGAAATCGATTATTTGAGAATCATCAAAAAACTTAAATTAAAGATTTTAAATAGTTACGTTTGTTACGCCACGGTATACGCCCGCATAATGGATGTGGAGACAGTGGAGTGAAAAGCAAGTATTAGTACAAAAATTTGAAAAAAAATCGTTGAAATTTTAGTTCCTTTAAATACAAAACAAATTTATAGTTTGTAGTTTGAGAACAGCTGATATACTCATTAAAACTCTTTGTTATGAAAATAATTTTCAATTCCGACGGCAAAACTATGGCATAAGTGTCGTTACTCATTTACCTTTTAATATTTAAAATTCTTTCGGGAAAATGATTTTCTTTTATCTGGCAATTGTTGTATTCCAATTACAAGATATAAGAAAATATAACCACAATTCTAACTCACAGTGGATTCAATTTAATATTCGATATTGCCAGACATTATTCCTCTTACTTTTAATGGCGTCTGTGCTTTTAAAGCTTCATTATTTTTTATTATTTTTGTAGCTTTTAAATTGGACGTGTATATGCAAAAAAGATCCAACCCACTTTGGATATATTTTTTTACCGTATTATAAAAGTCGAGTGAGAATATTTCATTTATTTATACGCCAAAAGTGGAGCCGATAAACAGATCTTTAGATTGACGTGTTGTATTATAATAATGGCACATTGAAGAATTTGTATGTCTCCAAATCTACATTTTCTCAAATATCTCAAAACTACCAAGAAGTCAGTTGAATTTTTTCTGCATATCAACTATTGAAAGGAAAAAGGAAGTAACCCTTGTTTTCAAAAACAGCTTTTTTCGATAATCACAATATATACAAACTAATTCACGGTCTACGAAAAGTGTATATGCTGTAAATTAGTATATTAATTTAACTTTTGAGTTTGAAGAAATGATGGCCTATCAAATTTTCGACCAGGAAAAAGAACTTCCATCACATCAATTTTACTAGTTTTTCTTATAAAACTTATTATATTATTATCAGACAACACCAGTTTTAGTCTTCGTGCATTTCAAAGTTGTGTCTATCTCGAATTTCGACTATAGCTCAAAAACATTAAGTAGATGTTTTGTCCCTCTTGTAAAATAAATTTCGTATGTGTGGGTTACTTCTTTTTTCCTTTCCACAATCGATATGTATATACGTCCAATCATAAAAACATACATCAGTGGGCATACATTGACAAAACGTATCATGTTATCATGTATGTTAAATTGTTAATATTGTGAATGAGGGCTAAATATGTTTATTTTCATTTAAAATGTATTTAATTTTCATTAATTTCCCAATACTAAATTTTTTACTAGGTTTTTTAGTCCTCGTGAACAATTTAATAAATGTTTGATACGTGTTCGCCATCATTATGTTACATTTCATAGTGATAGAATGTAAAATTTTTAAGCTCTACCATCAAAACTGAAACTTCTAGAGTTTGTTCATAAATACTATTAGTATATATATAAAAATGACTTCCACTACATCAACTAAATAGCTTATTAATTTAATTTTACATCAGTTAAATAAAACACCGGTTCTAGTCTTTGCGCAGTTTAAGGTTGTGTCTATTTAATATTTCGACTTAAGCCCAAAACCATTGACGCTTTTGTGTCTCCTGTACAATTTGTTCTGTGGGTTTTCCTTTTCCACAGTCGATATATATATAGATAAACATTTTTATTTGTATACACTTGTCTTGCTTTGGTTGTCAATTTAGTAAGGCGGCTACTTCAAGAATCAACTCCCGGAAAAATTGAGAATAAGGGCTCGATTCCCACAATAAAAAATGTTTGAAAAACAGCAACACTAGATGTCTAATTGGTTGAGAAATAATCTTGCCATCACCAGTCGTGAAAAATAATCTGTCAAGATATTTTTTCACATTGCAGAGATCCATACACTTCACATTCGAAGACGGGATGTGTATACTGTGTAAATCCATATGCTCTACTTTCAGAGTTAATATCTTCTTCCATGTCCGCTCCCTAAGGTGTCCGCATATGGACACCACGTGCCGTCTCCAAAAATCGCTGTCATCCGCTAGTACTCTCGTGTCCTCCCAGGTCATACCTGCATCCCGTAACTCTGCCGAATACATTCTATAGATAGTATTTAGCGGCCTTCCGGGACGCCAACGACCGGTGGGCTTAAAGAGTTGGCAGGTCAGGTACAAACCCTCTTGAGGGATCTGCAATATGTACCCAGATATAGTGTATAGTATAAAAAAATCACCTTTAATATTAGGTAACGTTTTTTTTATTGTAGCTTCGTCTAGATAAATTGCTATTTTTTGTTATTTAGACTGGTATTCTGAGAGGTAAATATGGCAGTTAAATTCGAATGAAATGAAATCATGCCTATGGAAACTACTGTACTTGTACAGCCCTAAATAAATATTTGCTCACAAAAAGTGATTTATTTGCCCAAAAAGGGGAACACTAAGTTATATAAATATGCAAATGAAAGCCCTCCGTATTCAAACAGAGATAGATATTCGGATAAGTTTTCCCCGTAGAGGAAAATGCGTTCTGCTGGTGTGTGTATATTAGTATTGATCGCGAACGCTTAAGGTGGAATTTCCTGTGACATAACATCCGCCGCTTAGTACGTTTTTTTTTGTTATTTATTTATTTCCATGCAGGATTTTGTACGCATGTTTTTTTTTTGAGTTTACGAGTTATTAAAATCGTGATATGAAAATTGTATATACCTACAAGGCAATTAATTTTTATTTATTTCGATTTTCACTTTTCGATTAAGTATATTCCAGGGGCGGCGATTTTTACCCAGCGATTACAAAAAAATAATTAACATAGCCATAATATATCTCTCCCCGGTAGCGTAGTTGGTAGGGTACGCGGCTAACAATCCAGGGAATGCGGGTTCGATTACCCATTTGTCGGATTTTAAAAATCTAAAAAATGCAGCACAGGATAGCCATTGGGTTAAGCAACTGTATGATAAACAATTCTCGTGAAAATAATTGCCAAGACATCTTCACATTGCGGTGATCGAAATACTCCACATTCGAAGTGGATATCTTCGTACTGTGTTAATCCATATGCTCCACTTTCTACTATAGCAAACCTAAGCTAGCCATGTTTGCTCTGAAAGTAGAGCATATGGATCTATACAGTGTGAGGATATCTGCATCAAAAGTGAAGTGTATGGATTGTCGTAACGCAAAGTCATGTCTTGACAGATTATTTTTTGCAAGAATTGGTTATCAAACAACTACTCAACCCAATAGAAGGCATCCAGTCGTGTATTTTTGGATTTTTAAAAATCCGACAGATGTAGGAATCGAACTTGCATTCCCCAGATTGCTAGGCGCGCACGATAATCTCTATACTACTTTTTTGAAAATATATAATTATAATTCGTCTTAACTTCTTTACTCGGTTCGAACATTTGTCGGGCCGGTCAGCCATTGCGAATTGGTTTCTACGAAAGGTAATTTTACTACAGAGGGCGAGGTCTCTTCTTAACATAGCTAGATATTAACAGGATTTAGTTGGAATAAAAATCAAGCATACTCTAGTACACGCTAAGTTCCTGAGAAATTTCGCCTGGCACTTTGAAGGACGCCTCACGTTTTTTACGCCTGCATAATGGGTATGGTTGAGAAGGAAGCAAGTAGCCCAAAGTCTCAGTCTAAAAAAATATAAAACAGCAATTATCCACATTATTTCTTAATCCGTATATTTATTTGGAGTATTTAAATAGAATGAAATAGTGACTTAAAGGAAGAAGAAAATGCATCGCAATCTGTTAGGAGGTTCCGCTCGCCACCTAGCGGAAGTATTGTGAGGCATTAAATTCTTCGCAATGGGCGCTAACTTCACGGCGCTCCGTCATTACAGCGAGCCGAGAACGGAAGAGTATTGTCACTCGACGACAGGAAAATGGAAAACTTTCCAATTGAATTAAAAGCAATTACGGTTTTGCAATGTTTGAATAGAATTAAACTACTGCAGTAGTGAATACTTATTTAATATCGTCCTATATATTATACTTACAAACTATCTGCAGCTGTATTTATAACAGTTTTGACAATACTTGTTTGTAGCTTGTGTGGTAGTAATGTATAATAAGCACAAATAATAACAAAAGAATTATGTATAATATAGTATATATTAAAATTTTAATTGTTTTTAACATCCTGAAATTCTATTGCAAAATACTGTTAATTATATTATACCATGTTCGCTCCCAACGTGGACCATTTGGATCTACACAGTGTGAAGATATTCACCCCGAAAGATGAGTATGTGGATTTCCGCAATGTGATGACGTCTTTACAGATTATTTTTCACGAGATTTGTTTGTCAGACAATTACTCAACCCAATGGCCATCCAGTCCTTGCATTTTCAGACAGACAGATGAGGAATCGAACCCGCATTCCCCGGATGATAGGCGTGCACGCTACCAACTATAGTTATATTTAGTCAAGGAAATCGTATTATTTTTAAACACACTACTAAATTTTTTATTCATTGTGCGTGACATTGCAAATAACACGAAAAAAGGTCGCTGTTAGCATGTTTCGCTGTTATCATGAGCTATGAAATATCATTGTTTAGCACTCAAAAGGTTAAGCAGTAAGATTTATTAATTGATATCTTACAAAAAAGGATTGGAGTAATATTTATACTCGTAAATATGTATTCATCATATACTTGTTTGTTTTATTTGATTTATCTTTCTATTGAAACATAACTGTCAAATAAACACATACTCATCAATCAACTTGAACATCGCTTGATAATAGTGCTTTAATATTTATATTATTGTAGCCAAGCTTACCTCATGTGTCCAAGTTAGTAACAAGGTGTCTTGTAAATCGCTTGGTACCAGATGTCACTACTTCAAGTCTAGTTAGTATCTACATACATATTGAAACATTATTAAAATTATTGCATTGGTTCGGCTGAATATCTTGAGCGACCTATCATTGTAAAAAATATCGTATCATAAAGAATCATATGGACTAAATTCACGGCTAATTTTTAACAACCACATCTTTGGTTGAATATGAAAAGAAACATACTTTTATTACCAGAGTTATACAATATAATTAGTTAAAATGTTTATTAAAATTATGCACTTCTTTATTTTTTAATTTTAATGTGTTAAAGCCATTACTAATAATTGGTTTAAAGCATTTAGGACACGAATATAACAAAAAGTGTTAACATCATATTTAAAAAAATAACATACTCGTATATAAGTAAGTGAAATCAATATTATGTTAGTAACAGCAAATAATAAAAATAAACTGGAAATTACCATAGAAAAAACTACTAAAATCTACCAAGAAGGTCAGACAAATCGTATTCTCAAAATATATACAATAGTATCTTGCTTTCCCCTCCACCACCCGCCACGTCTCCACACCCGTTATGCGGGCGT
>JAGVSQ010014462.1:0-10599 GCA_022683975.1 Rhyacophila evoluta
TCTCACATATGGAAGTTTACCAGTATTAAATAATTTAGAATTTAAAATCAATTTCTATCAAGCATCATCAGTCGAAAATATTAATTATTTAAAGTTTTGAGATATCTCATTAATAATGGTATCTGTTAAGAAAACTACAGCAGAATAACAAAAAACTATTTTGAATGATTGTCAAATTGCTATGCATCTTCTGATGGTATCCCGAGTTTATCTAATGTGGTAGATTCATCGGTTTACGCGATATGTCATAATCTTTTAACACACAATGTATTGTTACGGCGTAAGTAAAAAATCTAGAATACGATAAAGAATAAAAGCTTATAAAAAATAATAGAGCATCAATACACTTCTATATGACCTTTAGATTTTGAGTATTTCTAGGAAAATGTTTTCAATAATTCCATGCAGTTCTTAATAATCTTATGCAGCGTTTTTGGGGGATTTGCATGTATACGCATAGATTCTAAGGCAATATAGAACAGATGATGTCTTGATTTTTGTGTACAACCCAGATGACATGATTTTATTTTATTACCTTCTATAATATAAATCGATAAAACTATATGGATTGAAGCTCCGAGTAGATGAATAATACAAATAACACATTGATATATAATATTGTATATAGAGGCAATCAAAATTAATATTGCGCCTATGTTACTGACAAAGTAAAAAATTTCTACCAGCTTACACGATGTAACAACGGTTGCATAGCACTTCAAAATATATTATTATCCGAAGAAATTTGATGTCGCTTATAATATAATGCTTCTCATAGACACACTTGTAAATTAAAACGTAATATTCAATCAACGAGCCTAATACATTTTAATGTATAATGGTTTTTTTGTTTCACCAAAGACCATTTTATTGAATAATTATTTAGATGATTATTTTCTAATACATTAGATTTGGTTATTTCAATGTTTTGTAGTCAATACAAACATCGAATGTATTTTATTATTATAAAACAATAAAGTGATTAGTTGCAATCTCATATCGGTTAACGATACCAATAATTTCGATATGGTCATCGCAATAAAACGAGCATCCAGCAATATTTATTATTAATCACCTAGCATATACAATGTTTTTAACGTATACTGTAAAAGTATGAGATTGAGTAAAAATATACATAAGAAAAATACCTAGGTATTTTCTCTTCTTCTTCCATATCCACTCCCTAAGCATAAAATGAACACCACATCCGTTTCTAAAAATTCTTGTTTTTCCGCTATTATTGTTGCGTCCTCCCAGAATATATTATGTAGATAATATTTAAAAGCCTAACAGGTGTGGTATACTAATTTATCTTTATTATATTTTCTTAAAACGTATTTATTGATTACTTTTTATTTTAAAGAAAATCAGATTTAATTAATGTTGCTTATTGTACAAGCGTTTCTGGTGCAGCGGTGATGTGTGATAGCACGAGTTATGTCAGTGTTGCTGTACAAAAATAAACCATAGAGTTTCTACAGCACTAAAAAGTACTACCAACTATGCGACACACATAAACATTTATCATTGGGGAGAAGCGACATATTTGCTACTTTTTACTAGGAAGTGTGTGAATTGTAGAGATATTATCTCGGTTCCTCGTTTATTTTGGATACGTAAGTGTTGAATTTATATAAATTTCGATGATTAGCGTATTACAAGCAATATTGTAAATCTTTCCTGGCATGGAGATCGCTCAAACGTTACCGCTACTACCCGGGGATCCGCGCTTGATCGATCACATCATTTGCTTGTTGAAGTCTCAGGGATTGTTTGACCAGGTTAGTTATTTGTTAGAAATAGTCTCAATGAAAGCCAACCAGTTATCATGGCAATAATTTTAAATCTGTGCATTTTTGACATGTGTCAACATGTATGTACATGGCATATCCGATTATAAACACATTTTATAAGTGCTTATACCCGACTTCTGTTTGTTTTCTTCATATCGATCTAGTATAGCAATTCCTGTTTATATTTCATCCTTGATTCACTCTCTTTAATTTAATACCACAGGAATAAAGTGATCTCATACCAGTTTTCTCTACAACTTGACATGGCAATATGATTGGTATATTAGTAACATTATTCTGACATCCATAAAGATTTCATGTACGAAATACACATGTATTTACATTTGTGTTTATCCTAAGTTTTATTTTCTCTATTTTGCTTTAACGTAATACTATTTCATCCTGAAGTTCATAATAATACCCACAATGTTTTGGTATTGAATAAATGCAGGTGTCAAAGACAAGTACACTTCTATTTAATACAAAATTATCAAATTTCAGCTGACATCAAAAGTGGTTATTCAAATTTTGCTTAATATTTAAAAAAAATATTAAATAATATCACTTGCTCAATTTGTTTTTTTTTTTTTTAATTACACACCTAACCTATAAGTCATGTGGATGACCTTGCTCATCCCAAAATACTGAAATGATATGTTTTGAATTAATAATTGTCATAAGCAGGTTCTTATTTCTGATTGTTCTAGTGCTTACTTTGTCATTTTGAAATTTATGGTTGCTTATCAATTTTTTAGTTTTTGTGCACGTTGTGGAATATATTGCAGAAGTAAATTAAGCTTTTTTTTTGCTGTGTTCAAGTTTGAATTAGACTAGTATTTAGTAAAGTTCGATAATAAGGCACCTAAAACACAAGAGTACTCAGTAGTCAGTAACAAAATCATGTTTCAACTAAGGGGGAGTGAAAAAATAATACTATTTATCAACAAATTACATATATACAAAATACATAAAGATTTATGAAATATAATAAAAAAATAGGGGATTTGTTTTGAACGTTACGTTGGGCCATTTGAATGTGGTTGATTACATGTAATGGTGAATCCATTTATTTCAGTGTCTTGAGATCCAGCGTTTCAAACTGGTAGACGATTTGTAGAGATAGTGCTCTTTTTGGGCGTTTGGATGCATGGTGAATACCAACAATTAAACTTATAAGCATCGCCATCTTAGATTATCCAGTGAATATGGTTTTTATGTCACATTAGTGATACCCATTCTTGTATATTTAGCATATTCTTCCAAAAAATGAACATTTTAAATTTTATCTTTATTATTTTTCAATTTTAGTTCCGTAAAGATTGTATTTCGGATGTGGATACTAAGCCTGCTTATCAAAATTTGCGACAGCGCGTTGAGGGTTCAGTTGCCGGATTTCTGACGCATCAAAAATGGAAACCCGATTTGAATAAGAACCAACTCAGAGAGAAACTTAGAAAGCATATACTAGAGTGAGATATTCTTTTTGAATAATTTTATAATCATAGATATTTAGAGAATTAATGATTATTTAAGAATAGATACAATTTTGTTTGTAATTACTTAGAGATTACTTATTGTAAGGATTTCAACTTTTTCTGTGCTTTTTAGTTCGAAATTTCTGGATCAGGGTGTCGAAAGAATTGTGGATCAGGTCGTCAATCCAAAGATATCTTCGGTGTTTATACCGCAAGTGGAAGAAGTAGTTTACAAGTGTTTTGGCCTGGAAAAGCCAAATAGACCTGACACGAGTTATCCTGATGAAGCATACGATTCAACTTCTGGTTTGCAATTGTCAACCGGTGATCTATTGCCAAACGATTTAGAAGCGGTTAGTCCAGATTCTGAAAAATCTCAGGACGCTGCAGACACTTCTGATGCTCCTGTTGAAGCAGACAGAGCTCTAAAAGAGGAAGAAGATAACACTGAAGTTTCTCAAGTAGATGACATCATGTTGAAGGTTGAAACACTACCGTTAAAAACTGACACACCTTACGATTCGGACTACTCTGATACATCAAAAGATGAAGAGTTCGAATCTCCTGCTTTTGAACCTATTGAAGGTAGTTTCAAACGAGAAAACAGCCCAAACAATTCACATCTGTCAGGTATAAGTGATCTTACCTCACACGATTCCAGTGATACTTCAGATAATAAGGACAAAATGGTAGCTGGTCCTGAAAAACCTGATATGCAAAATACAGGTTCACAATTGTCACAAGTTTCCAGTGATTCTAATTTATCTATGGATGCCTGCTCGCACTCAGAACATAAGTCAGGAAGTAAATCAACATTTGATAGTAAATTTAATATCTCGACCGGTGAAGATAATAATAAAGCTATGAAAGTTGATTCTTCAGATACAAGTAACACTCCATGTTATAAATTTAGTAATGATGACAATTCCTGCGATGCCAGGCAAAGCTTTGATAATTCTGATAAAAAGATGGAAGTTGTCAATCAAGAGAATGAAGTATTTGAAGATAGTAGTGCTGATGGAATATTTGTCAAGAGTACCGTAACTGATGCGAACATCGATGATGTTGCTAAGGAAGTTAGCACAAGAGAAACTGTGGAGGGGGTTTCTCATCACAGGTCGAGTATAGAATCGAAAACCTCAACTGAAAGTGTGAAAGATACTGCCGTCGTCGATATGTCAATCGACTCTGGCGAGTCAAAGTCGAGTGATATATCTGCAGATAACACAAAATGTGGAGTGTTTAATTTTGAAAGTGATTCTTTTAAAAATAGACTGCCTGCTCGAGATCGCAGTATGGATGTGGATGATTCTAGCAGTAATGATTTGAAAATTGACCTCCAAGGAACAGTTTCCGAAGAAGCTGATGATTCCAGCAGTAATGGCTTGAAAATTGATCTTAAAGAGACAATTCAGAAAGATACTGAAATGAAGGATGCAAATGTTCAAGAGGTTGAAATTAAAATGAAATCGCCCGGTGATGAATATTTTCATAAGACTCATAAAGATGAAGGAAGTGACAGGTATAAAAGTCGGTCAAAAGAAGGTGACAGAAAGTCTTCTACCAGTCACAGTCACAGTAAAGATCATCATAAAGATAAAAGAGATGATTCCAAACATTCGAAAAGCTCGAGGCATTCCTCCAGCAGTAGACGTGACTCTGAAAGGAAACACAGTTCATCATCATCACACGACAAAAAAGATAGTTCCCGATCTAAGAGTAGTTCAAAAGATTCTCAATCAACTGAGAAGGATAGGCATACTAAGTCTAGTAATGGTGAATCCTCTTCTAAAAAAGACAGGCACTCAACTAGTAACAGGAGCTCTACTTCTCATAGACATTCATCAAGTAGTTCTAGACATCATTCAAGCAGTTCAAAACACCACTCTGATGATAATTCCAAACCTAGACATTCGTCTACATCTGATAAAATTGACAAAAGTTCATCGCAAAATAATGAGAAAAGTAAGCATACTTCAGGCCACAGCTCGTCACACAGAGATAGAAAACATTCCACCTCGCATGTCGATGACAGGCGGAGAACTTCATCTTCGAATTCGACAAGTGACAAAAAACAAGATGACAAAAAAAGTAAAAGTAAATCTGCCAAAGACGATCATTATAGCTCATCCGGTAGAGGAGGAAAACCGAGACGTTCCACTGACAGAGATTCAAATGATGGAAATAACGGCTCTATTGACCGACCTCACTCTCAGTCTGCTGGACCATCAAGTACTAATAATAATAACACATCCACCAAAGGTAACAGTAAATCATCTGGCTCTGGAACAGATAATGGATCAAGCGGAAATTCGTCTTCCGGAGGTCAAAGTAATTCACTCAATGAAAGTATTAATATTATAAAAGGAAGCTACATTAAGTCTGAATTCAACATGTTTCAACCAATTGTTAAAAAGCAAACTCTGGCTGAATTGCATATGCTGAACAGATCGCCTGAGGCTACTACTAAGAAACCTGCTGTGCATGTTGATAGTCAATTAAACCCTGTTAAAGTAGAAGAAAAGTTGGTTGAACCGCTGCCGGTGGTAGCCGTTGAGGTTCCCCCTGTGAGAAAGCCTCGTTTTGCGTTGAATGTGTTTGAAGCTCGGAAGTTGATGAAAGTTCGAAAGCAGATGGAAAAAATAGAACGAAGGAAACAGCAAGAGGCTATTAAGCTGCTCGAGGAACAGCAAAACGTTCCTAAAAGTGAAAGTCAAGTGTTTTCCGGCTTATCAGGACCGGAGTTAGAATTTGCTTGTGTTAAACCTTGTGGCAATAATACAGCAGTCCGAGAAAGTCGAACACATCAAAATTACTCAATCAATCGAAAGCATATTAGTAACAGTGTTCTCGATCTTTTGTATTTCGATAACAATCCTAAGTCGAAAGCGCAAATCGATTATGAGCGTGCAATAAGATGTCTAAAGAAATACTTGGCCGTCTACAGCGGCGTTTCAGAAAAAAAGCAAACTGTTCTTCATTTAATTCAATGCGATGATGGTGTCGAACAAGCTTTCAAGAGATTAAGCACTAAGGATCACAAGATTAAGACTGTGAATTTATGTCGTAATGGTGCTATCATTAAATCGGGTCCGTATAAAAAGGTCTCAAAATCTAAAGCAAAATCGCAGAGTGAAACACACACTGACTTAAAAATACCGGATAGCCTGCAGTTTGGTAAAATGATATCTAATTTTGTTTACGGTCATGCCAACTCATTCATAAACAGTGAACCGTTGTCACCTGAGAATGAGGAGAGAATTAAAACAATCAATGTAAGCAATACCCGTGATGAATATTATACTGATGAAGAAGAGTTTTCCGACATTAAAAATCCCGTAAATTCGTCATTTGATGGTTACGACAATTATTGTGGAGAGTTTGATGATAGTGTATTGCAAGCATCGAAGCAAGATATTATGGAGATAATTCTAGGGAGTGGCGTAAGCTTCGATTCAACCATCGTTGATTTAAAACGACTGCATCATTTAAACTCGGACGCATCATCAACTTCCACCTTGCAGAGCAACGTGGATACCTGCAATGGAAAAATGTTTACGCCTATTCATTCTGTCGGTAGAAAACGGAATGCATCCGTTCATTTCGAGGATGATGATAATTCCAAGTCAAAGATTAATCACAACAACAATTTAAAAACGAACTGCACGACACCCAAAAAGAGGAAACTTTCGGAGAAGACCATGCAAAGTATGTCATTTTTTTTTTACTCTATATCATCTTCCATTAATTATCATTTTTAGTATTAAATAATAAAATAACAAATATACTTTTAATGCCATCTATGTACATATTTAATATAAATTAATACTAACGTGATAGTTATCAATGTTTTTGTATTATTTTTAAATTTTATTATATTCTGCAATCATTATCTTCCACAATGCAGATGTTTAGTATTTCGTTATAAAAAATGTGGTTTTATATCATATTATAAATGTTTAAAAGCGGAAAATAATTTGATAAGGTGTACATACAGAACACAAGATAGATAAATTCAAAGTGATACCAATCATGTTAGCATAAACACATATATTTAAGTATTTTATAATATTGTAAAATAAAGTGCTTAAAACATGCAGCCATGCGGTTGATGGAAATGTATTTTCACGTTTCAAGTTTTTGATGTATTTCAAGATTGCTAATCCTTTTAAAGCGTCGCGTGTGTCAAATTAAGAACCATACTGTCTCATGTTTGTAAGTTTCTGACATGAGGGTCTAGTATCACAACTCATTATCTCCAATATGCACCTTATATAATAATTATATTCATTATTTGCTATCTTTTTTTTTGGTCAGCCAGCATCTATAATTTTATTTGATCACTTGTTTTTTTAGAATAGATCACATAAAGAAGGTTCTAAGGTGCTGTAGTTTTTTCAACTGCGGCATGCTCATGTTGATTGTTAATTTATCAGTTTCATTCATTTTTCGTTTCTGGTAATTAAATATTTATCTGCTACTCTTATTATATTCTTATAGTAATTTTGTATTAATGAGAGTTTTTTTGCCTTGACTGTCGAGTGGATGAACACCGAAAGCTGTCGGTTCAAGTCCCTATTATTATGATTTTATTTGGTTTTAAAATGCAGGAAGGACATAGATTCCTAATGAGTTTGAAAAACAATCTGTTAAAATAACTTTACACTGTGGAGATTGATATGTTTCGCATACTTTGGAGTGAAAAGGCATAAAAATGTAAATGAATAATTCATCATTTCACTTTTATTGCGAAAAAATTATCCTGAAACCAATAAAATATAACAAAAATATCAATTAAAAAAAGTTGTATTAGATAAAGTTTAGTAATTTTAACTAAGACAAAACAAGTTTTTAACTTCATAAGAACCACTAACAAAAATCTTAAAATGCTGAAATAATATACATAGTTAGGCTTCTATACATATTGCTAACCATACAGGGAAAGGGGCTTATAATTTCTATCTATATATATTCCTTACGTATATTATTCCATGACTTATTACTTGTTGAATAATATTGTAAATCTTTCCTGAAGCATGCTTAACCATTGTCACTCACTTTCATTAGAATCTCCGATTAATCACTCCACACTTTGCACAATGGATAGAAAGAAGACCGCTTCACGCATTAAAACCAAACTGTCTCCTAAAAGAAATAAAACTATGGCTAATGGCCTCACAACTCGAAGAATTGGCTTGTCGAAACCCAAGAAGAGTTCAACAGGTGTGATAACTTAATGCATTTCATTTAATTCTCAGTTTTTCAATTAGTTTTTTTATCACTGATGTTAAATGGCTAAATCTTTGGCAAACTTAACTACACTAAACTATTATATTTTGTATAATATTATTGAGTGTCTATTAATGATTGACTACCTATCGCCCTTTGTGTTGTCGGATTTGCCAAATTTTCTGCTGGCAAAAGCTATTAAGACTCATTCTATGCAGATGCCCCAGCATTTTTAATGGTGTGTTTAATATCGTGAAGTTTTGTAATAAACAGTCGTATATTTAAACCTTGTTCGTTCAACTGACATTAAGTATTTCATCAAAATTACCAGTCAGTATAGAATATGCTTTTTTATTAAAATTCTTTTCAATAGTGACTATAATTTGTATATTGATATTCCTATGGATAAATAAGCCTTCATACATATTATTACTGACAATTTTCTCTGCTCTAATGATTTATTGATAACTTAAATTTATTGAAGTTTTCCACACATTTTTGCTAAGTATTAAAAATTTTACATGTAAATATTAAATTTCTTAGTATGATAGTGGTGGTTTCCTTTTTTAAATTTAATTTGCGCTTCTACAATTTTTCTACAATCTACAGGTTTTTACTAATATTTACTTAACAATTTTGGTTATCATTTTTAATCTCTATAATTGCAAATATCGATTTTTGAATAAGGGTTAGGTTAGTACTGTACTGAATGTCATGACAAAATTTCCATGCCATTTCTATCCTAATGCACTTGACTAATACAATATCTATTTTTTATTTTTAACTAAAGCATGTCTGTTATATATTCAAATCTGTTACTTTCTCCGCAACTTTAAGATTGTCATTATGTGAAATTATTCTTTGTTTTTAAGATATTCTATATATATAGGCTGCTTTTATTTCTGCGTGTAAATTAATATATCGATAAGTTTTTAAGGAAATCACATTTATTTATATATTACCGTTCTAGGTTTGCCCAAAAGCAAAGCAATGAAATCTCCTCTTGACATACCATGCAGTCCAGAGAGCGATAAATCAGTTGAGAATCATATTAACCACAACAGAAGTGGCAAAGGATTCATTGGAAGGACGTTGATAGCGGTCGACAGCTCAGATGAAACCCCACCTTTGAACCAAAGCACCCAGCAAATGGTGAAGGGCATTGTCAGAGGTTGCCTTGGCGATAACAACATCTTTAAAACCAAATTTGTAGAACAGGGGCAGAGGAAAATAGCCACGGGCTTCAAGAGATCCCACCATTGAAGGATATCCTTATGTAGTTCCTTGAAGAATTTTTTATGTGTCTGACTTCAACTATTGAATACTTTTAAGTTGTCGGTTATATATCAGAGTCAGTTTTGTTGAACAATTAAGTTGACAAAATTTTGTATGAAATCGATACGGAATAATATATTTCTGTCCTAAAATCAGTAGATTAATCCCATCCTATTGATTTACGCCAACTAAGCGAACATAGTATAAGAAGTAGAAGAAGAAAGAAGAATCCCATCCTAGTACATAGTCATAATAGTCATAAAATTAAAGTGAGATGCTTCTCTAATTTTGATGAAAACTTATTAGCTCTCCAAAACAAATATCTTGACTGAATTTCGTGGGTTTCCTATCTTGCTTTTGTAAAGTATTATATTCTCTTGCTAATCTGATTCCACTATGAGGCTTTTTAGTTAATGTGCATACGATGTATCGCGATCATTCTTTGATTGTCAGATGGTCTGCGATTAATTTTGGTGCATTTTCATTATTTCAATTTTACCACTGTTGCATTCTTTTATTAGTTTTTTTAATCTGTGAGTTCTTTCCACATTGCGAAAATTAGAGGTGATTGTTAGAGCTATAATTTGTTGATACAAAAAATAGGCTCTTTTAACACGTTCGCTGCTAAAGACGCCCCTGGGGCATCAATACACTATTCTATAAATACATGTCGCAGTCAATGTGTTAATAAAAACAAACATTTATATGTTTTTCTTTGACCATGCCGATTTCTGGTTTATAACTATTTACAACTTAGCAAATTCTCTTTTCCTTAAAAATTGCAGTTTTCAAGGCCGATTTGGTTCCCCATACAACTGTGAAATTTT
>JAGVSQ010014463.1:0-10599 GCA_022683975.1 Rhyacophila evoluta
AATTCTCGTGAAAAATAATCTGTCAAGACATCTTCACATTGCGGAGATCCATATAAACCTCTTTCGGCGTGAATATCTTCACACTGTGCAGATCCACATGCTCCACGTTGGGAGCGAAGATGGTACATAAAATAAATCGTTACATTGCAGAAGCCAAAAAGAAGTAGAAAAATAAAAGCGTTCTCTCGTGCAATCGCAATAATGTCTGCCACAGAATTTCAAACATGTGCAGATTTACATACATGTCCATTTGAAAGCACAAAGAGGTGTCCAGAGTTATAACGCCATTTCCCTTATGTGGTAGCATGTTATATTAGTGGTCGGTGATCAGTAAACAGTGCACTCTCACGGACATTAATCGAGACTCGAGGAAAAATCCGTGAGCGTACTCTCTACCTTGAGAAACAAATATATATTTGTAATAATATTTATTAGATGGAGAAAAGAAACAACACTGTCCTAATCGGGTGTGATCTACGAAACAAATATTTGTCTAAGAATAGTGTCACCCATCTATGATGTCTTACGTGGACAAGTGGATAATCTATGTTTTAAAAAATCTATAAGGGTGGATGCATGATTCGATATCGCCTGGGAATGACAAAAAGTCTAATCGCTTCCGTTAGAGGTTGTACCTGCCACCATCTGAATGCGATTTGGACCGTTAATTATTTCATTCAACCTCATTCCGTTCAACCTTAAGGATCTATTATGAATATTGTGTTAAGTTAAAATTTGTCTACGCTCGTTCAAAATAATATACACTGTTCCTCCACAGAAAGAATATGTCTTCCTCTAAGATGTACTCACTCTAGAGCTTTTGGTATTGGTTCTGTTTGTTTAGTTTACATCGACTGTGTCGGAAAAGGATGTAACTCACACAAAATATATTTTACAGGAGGCATAAATAAGTATATTTCATTTTGAGCCAAATTCAAAATATTTAATAGACACAACCTCGAAGTGCACGAAGACTAAACAGGTATTTTATTTAACCAATCTGATATGTATTTAATAAGTTATTAAAAAAAAAAACACTTAAATTGATGTGGTGGAAGTTCATTTTCCTGTTCGCAAATTTGACAGGTTAACTTAAAAGCAAAATTTAAATACTAATTGCGCATTTGCAGCTTACATCTTTTTGATAGAACATGTAATGAGTTGCATACATTGTGATTATCTGACAAAAAGCGATTTTGAAAAAACTTAGGATTGCATCTTTTTACCTTTTTACAGTCAATATTATACTTGCATGTCATTATTAATGCATGCAGCTTGACGATACAGAAGAAAATATGAATCGAACTATTAATCAATTCGGAATTATACAAGTTATTTTCCATAGACTCAGAGCATACACAGCCAATAATACTAATTGTTCTAATCTATGCTTAAACTTGATTAGACAAGAGTTATGACTCAATCAACGAGGAGTGCTAAATTACGAAAATCAACATTGTCGTGTAATACTTTTACGAAATCGAAGGCAAACCCAATATCACCATATTTATTTTGGCATGCATGGCCTTTGTTTAAATTTTATTGTGATAAGATAATTCGTACACTCGGAACAAAATGTTTACAATACATTTTTACGTAATGATTTTTTACCACTTCCTTTCCAAAGCATATGAAACATATCCACAATGTAAATATTTAGCTTGCCAAACTATTTTTACGAAGACTGATTAATAGCAATTTGACTAACTCCGTTAACATACGTATTATTCATATAAATGTGAATCTATTTTTTACGCATCTACAGTACAATCTCTCCGAAATTCCTTTACAAAATATTGAGTCTGTCAACAAACATTGAAGCTTCCATGGATTTTCCAACAAATTCTGAATCACATGCAGCTAATTTAATCATGAGTAATATGAATTATAAAGAGTGATTTCACTTTTATCAAAAGTCTGGTTACGTATATAACAAGTCAATAATTAAGTCAGCTGTTACACTACTAAAGATATCAAATTGAAACTGTACCGAATTACATAATTAGTGCGTAAAAGATTAAAAATAGCATATCTAGTATTTCATGTGATATTAAACGTTCAATAAATCAGACAAACCAAGTATCATGTCCAATTTGGTTGCCATCAGTCATCGGCAGTCTCTTGGGCAGCCCGTAGACATCATAGTATGATTCTTCTTGGAGATGCATCACCAACTGTTAACTGTCAGATGAAAACGAAATTAGTCGCTGTTAAAATGTCAGCGACGGCAACAGAACTAGGGCCTACACAATTAATACTATGTAACACATTTTTTGTTAGTGTGGTGCAGTAGATAAGCACTTGCCTATAAATTGCTTCAAACTGGGAATTTTCTGGTCGAGTCCCCGGTTTGGTCAAGAGATATGAGAATTTAAAATATAATGTGTATTTATTCGGATGCATAATTTTCAAATGACGCACTGAACTCACAGTTAGCAATAAATACTGTATCGTCGTAGTCCACCTTATGATCTACATCACGTTGGAGTAAATGTGGTGATACATATTTTTTATCAGATACAAAAATATAATCCAACACGCGCTGAATTCTATTTAAAAACATCGTGAATGTTTGAATACTGTTTTATTTTTAGACCGATTTCGTCTTCCTTAATTATTTTAATTAAAAAGTTTCATCAAATAGTTAATAATACATGTATGTTTATATATAATAATAATAATAAAAACCATGAAAACACTCGCTGAGTTGGTTCAAATCCGCTCTGTAAAAGAATACAAAATAAAATTTTAAAAAAACAAAGGACTAGATGCTCTATTCAATTTTGGCAAGACAAGATGTTAAGTGACAACCCTAATTTTAGATTGTATAATTTACGGATTCGTAATAAATTTATGGGCACTTCAGTTAAAAAGTCCCAAAGAACAGAAAGAGGGAAACCATAAAGACGAGGTGACTTCGTATTCGTGGACTGTCAATATGTAGTGCATACATTCATGAATCTTTTGAGAGGTCTGTTTGATTGCTATCCGTGAGTATAAAGTATAACATATTCATTTTCTATTAACATTATTTTATTCCTGCCAGAATAAATAGATTTTGTATTTGACATTGTTGATAAAACTAGGTGCGGCTATTTTTTTCATCAACAGGGAGGCCATGGTTTGAGTGAAAAGAGTCACCGTTTGGACATTGTCAAATTCACTTGTTAAGACGTTTAGCTTTAATTTGTATTAGTTTAAAAATATAAAGTTGTGAGCGGGGTATTCTTTCGCATGTTCAATGTTAAAATTAATGTATGCAAAGGGCGAACTGTGCAGAGAAAACGTAAGATGTAATTACTCGACGTTTTGAAGACCCTCTTCGGGTGCCCATCAAATTTTGGCAACAATATTTGCTTTGCATTCTAACTCACACCAATCAAGACTTTCTGATATATCTGTCTTGTGAGTTTCTTCTAAAAAAAAAATGATTGCACTTAATAACTACATAAACACCATTTTAATTTGCTGCGCTATGGTATACACGACACACGTTGACACATATCGGAATCAGCATATGATTCACAACAGTAGTCCCAAACCTTATTATTATTACAACAATATCAACCTAAAAGTAAAAATTCGAAGATAAATGACCACGTTCACTATATTTAGCATAATTTTTATAATATCTTATTTATAGTAGGAGAATTTGTAAGTTACAGTCTTCTGCAAAACTCGCATAGTGTAATAACTATAGCGAGTTAACTAGACAGATCTTACTAAAAATCTTCAAACACGTGTTACACAATTTATAAAGGTCTCGCCCTCTCTTTAGTCTTTCACTATTTCCGATGAAGAAATTTCAGTGTATGCTTTATAAACGAATTAGATCAGTTTTAGAGCCACGCCCAACACTCAATCTGTGTTTTGGTAATAAATACTTACACGAATACAAATGACAGGAAAAATAAAAATGAAATCATTCCAACGCCAACAAAAATCAACGCAACTTAGAAAAGCTTCCAGAGACTTGAATCATAGAACATCTTTAATCCAGATCTGTGATATTCGTTTATTCTTTAGGGAAATGAGTGGTGTCAGCATTTACCAGTATAAGTCATTATATGATTTGCCAATGAGACCAATATTAGATCTCGTTGATTGTTAAAACTCGCTAAGATCATTCGCAGTCACTTGAGACATCATTGTTGATTATCTTATTAAAGAAATTAATATTTTTCTTGAAAAAATCGTCATTATGGTAACAGTTTTGGTTATAAATGGGAACAGAAAAAGAGGCACTTGAGTTTACACACACGCTTAATTATAAAATAGAATTAGAAAACAAAAGCCATATAGGCATAATTCATACAATATTAATTATCAAGAAACGAAAATAGCATCGCAACATGTCCTTCGACACGACTGAACAAATTGATATGTATAATTCATAGATTCCCAATCTTTTTGGCCTACCCCTTTTCAAAAAAATGATTACGGATTGACTGATGTAATAAAAAATACTAAACGCAAAGATCCAAACCCATCGCTGTTCATATTTCCTGCTGTTATCAGGAGGTTTAACATTCAAAAGGTCATAAAATAAATCTGACAATTTTCCATAGATTTACTCTAAAACTCCCTTACTTAGTAGATTTTGATACATTTCCAAAAGAATTGTTATTTACGACCCAAGTTTTGCTATTCGGCATTGTACACTGTAGCCCGATTTTTAAATCATTTTTTACTAAACACCGTTACGCCGGCGCTACGATAGCAGATCGACAGCAGCATAGCGCCGGCAACAGAGATGAAAAATAACTATAAATAGGTGAGTGAGCAAGTTTGGCAGCGCGACCACACGTTGTCGTGACAACAACTTGCTCACTTGCTCACTTGCTGACTCACCTTATCTATAGCTATTTTGCATTTCTGTTCCCGACGCTCTGCTGCCGTTGCTCTGCTATCGTTGCATCTATCGTAGCCTCGGACTTAGTCGACAGTATGGCCCTTATAATATATAAGTATAAATATAAATGATGTGGATAACCTTTATATAATATGTCTCATATTGGGATGTATTACATTACGCTTAGTTTTTTGCAACACTGCTTCCTTCTACTGCTAGGTCTTAAAATTAAAGAATTTAACGAATCTTATCAACTCTGAGTCAAGAGTCGCTGAATATTATAATTTGAGTCCTTTCATTGTCTTATTAAGTTATATAGTCTATGGATTTACGATGCACAAGAGCTTTTATTTTTATGTTAATTAATTTATAGTGTTGGTATTCGTTTTATATGGCAATTTAATTAATAATACCACTTTTATTCCCCCACAATTAAATACGCCCAAACATCCAAAATGGAGACCGCTCCTAATTAATTTTAATCTCTTTTGTTTTATTTTAACCGAGTTTAAAGTTTTTATGCATTTTTCAAAACGAACGTTTAGTGTTAATTTTAATTGTATGTAATAGGGGTAAGCAACATTTCGTATTTTATATATTTCCATCACGACTATGAATCCTATACGTCACAGCAATATGGAAACTTCTCTTGACGGTATGCTATTAGCCACTTCCTCGACCTACTGGTCATCTAATTCCACACTTTTGATCTTTGAAATTACATTCAAATAGGATTACAACCTGCGACATCTAGTTCCGAAACGCACCTGCTTATTAATTTGATCACCATGACCATATCAAATTACTTGTTGACATAATTTTTATTTATTTTGTTTAAAACTCAATGGATATTTGAATACTCCTCGTTGCCATTCATTTACTAATTTATTTTGACTATGAATTAAATCAATTAATTAACAATTTTAAATCAATCATTGAAAATTATTAAATACAAATTGACCTGTTATAAATTCCTGATAAAAATGGCTCTTCTCAAGCAGTATAGCAATATGACTTAGAATTTGAATAGACATCATAATATTACACATACCCTAACACATGTCAGCCAAATTTATCAAAACTCGTACCCGGAAGACATTTCAAGCTTGCTCCACGTTCGTTATATTGTTGCATACGCTTGCATAATGCGATATGGAAACACAGTAGGAGGTAAAAATAAAAATTTGTTAACAAATCAAAATCAGTAAAATGTATTGAACATTGTAAATATTAAATCAAGCGGTATAACCAACGGTTGTTGACTTATGCCAAGAGGGACCAAAAAGAGCCGACCCGTAAATTGATAGTGAAGTGTTTTACGGTTTAATCCTTTGGTCACAGTTAATTCCTAACCCATACATTAAAAAACTCGCACATTTCTTTTGGGACAAGTCATACTTACGCCACCTTCTAAATGTTTTTTTTTTACGAGGAAGAGTTGGCTTGACCATATTGATACTTAATTATTTTGGAATTTTACCGAGCATGACCGCACGTAAGTATATAGGGAGATACACAAATAATAATATAATAATAATACAGCGATCTATTTCGAATATTTAAGAAAAATATAAACATAACTAAACAACGTATTTATTGCTCTTTGTGAACGATGATGGAATGTGCGAACGTAAAGTAAACGAAAGCGTGATCGATATGAATCAAATGCAATTTTAAATAAAACGTTATCTGCATTTTAAAGACAATATGCGAAACTCATTATGTACATAAATTATATACCATGCTCGCTCCCAAAGTGGATCATATAGACTTACACAGTGTGAAGATAGTCACTCCAGATATGAATCTTTATAAAGTGATGACATGATTCTTGACAGATTATTTGTCACGAGAATTAGTTATCAGACAATTGAACAACCCAATGGTCATCTAATTCTGCATTTTCAGATTATTTAAATACATCAGATGTGGGAATCGATACCGCACTCCCTGGATGCGACGCGCGCATTTATTGTAAAACAAAACGAACTTAACAACATAGAGTAAACGAATATTACAACTTACATGCATATACGGTGTTCGTATTATTTGTAATGTCAAACTTTAAATGTTAGTATATTGTAACATCCACTCAAAATACACAATATTAAATTGAAATGTTAAATTTGTCCATAAAGATGGGATAATTTATGTCTATTATCTATGTAAGGTGAAAAATAATAAACAATATAGTTTCCATGGAAACATCATATTAGAACGCGTGCTTGGTATAATTTAAAAGTACTTCGTAAACTGAAAATTGTTATCACGTAACTCCTTCTTGTTTCAGTGAGACACATTTATTTACTGCAGTACTAGTAAATATGCTTGTCATTATTTTCCAACAATTTCAACAATCTTGGATGCGGTTAAGCTTTAATCCATACGCCACAATCATAGTATATTTCATAAAAATATATTCAATTATACGTATGTTTTTTTCATTTGAGATTTGAGTTACCCTTGTTTTTTTTTCAATTTATGTGGCGGAACAATTGTTTCTATTTGCGCCACATTAAATTTAAAAAAATGATACGCTTTCTTTACATAGAGGGCCCTTTGTCAAATGTCAAAAGTCTGTACCGTTCAGTTAGGCACTATTGAAAAATAAAGAACCGTACCATATCGAATCACTCTATCTAATGCTCGTGACTAATCAAATTATATGTGTGGTGTGTACTTTTTGTCGCATCCTTTGGTCTCCTTGATATTCTCCGTAAGTATGATGTGAAATAGGACCAGATTTTAAAAAAAAGAACTGATGTCACTGATATAAAAGTCAAAATTTTATGAAGATATTCATTTGAAAGAGACATTGCTGATAAAAAAGAAAACAAAAAACTAAAATGAATTCCACTCGCTATTTATCTTCAGTGGAAAATGAAGTTTGATATACTGGAATTGGACATACGAGTGACAGATCGGCTGTGCAGAAAGAAGAATAATTGAACAGCATATTAATTTATGTAATTAAATAACGCTTTTTAAAGTACAGTTTTCGGCCCTACTGAGAAGTGCTAGGTGATTCGTTTTTTTATGATTGTACTCAATGAAATGACATATTTAAAGCAGATTTAAATTCGCCACTGATTATCAGAAACTCGATTGTCTTTGAAATACCTTTTTAATCTAACTGGAAAAAAATAGTGAACTGCATATTCTTTACGTACAAAGGCCAGCTGACTGTCAACTCATAAGAAAACACAGAAATAAGTAGATAAAAAAGCCACCCAATAAACAACGATATTTCATCTTCTTCCTTGCTTAATATACGCACAGAGAATCTTTTTGTGTTATAAGTACATTTGTATTATGAAACTTTCCCATTGAAAGCTACGAGTATATAAAACATTACCTTAATAAAAGTAAGATATCCGGTAAATATTGTTAAATCCGTGAATGGCAGAGGTTTTCAATACAATTTTATCGTAGGCCGCATTAAGCGTTTTCTTTCTCGACCTAGCGGACCATTTATTACAGAAATACTTTTTTTATTAATCTATTTATAAAACGGTCCGTAAAATAAGAAATGTTTTTATTAAAAGCTTTTAATGAGTTTTCCTTTGAACAGTGCACCTTTTTATTGCTATTCCTATCCAACCAATGCCATTTTTTGTAGCTTTGTCTCATTTTACATATTCTTATAAAGCTTTGTATAGTATCTCACTAAGTAAAAGGAGAATGTCTTGCATGTGGTTCCTTGTATGTATGTAGATAATGTGTTTTACTTAGTAGGACAGTGCATATAATACACGAAAATTGAAATAATTTTGGTAATATGATGATAACAAACATATTAAAAGAGAACACTTAAAAAAACAAAGGCAATATTGTAAAAATATAAAAAAGAGAGAATTTAAATAAAATCCAGAATACGAACGAAGGAGAATTGTCCACCAAGTAAGTTAGACAGACCTTTTTCTAATAATGTGTATAATAGAATCCATCTAAACTCACCCTCATATAGGTGGAAGATATCAATATCCGAGACAATCTCGTTAAACATCACCATTGCTCTCCGCATTGGCACGGGCACTGGCAGGATAGTCCTGCATTTGAATGTACTCTCGTTAAAAGACGCCAGTAATCGTAAGGCAATATTTCGCTAATTTATGAATCTATTAATACTGAAATCTCTTGCACATTTATTGTTCGTTTTTGTTCCTATAAATAGTGATGTATACTTCTACGTTTTACCATGTAGAATACCTTTTCTATTGTGTCTGCTTAAGCGAATATTTTTCCAATGTTTAAACTACCGTTTTATTTATTTCATGTTGTTTATTTGTCTTTTCAGATTGCGATACCTCTTTATCGGGGGTGGACAGTCGCGGGGCGCGTTGGGCGGGCGCCCCCGCTCTCTCTTCCTCACTTCGTCCGACAAATCCATTCATCAGGTAAAAACCGCAAATATAAATTCTCACGATTGTTACGACAGTGTTGACTGATTTCAGCTTGTGGCGAATCTATAATAATATTTTTCATAGACATTTTTTCTCCCACTAGAAATCCTCCCTTCATAGAGCTTAATCTAAACCTAACTTTAAATCCGCTCTTGATATAAACATTATCTTGAAAGAAATGTTTATGAAATCACGAATGTCAAACAAAAATATAAAATATTTATCGTGACAAGAGACATACATTTAATTATATTATAGAACATGATAGTTCTTCATATGTCTTGTGAAATACACTTCCAATATTTATAGTATGATATATTATAAAATACGACCACATTAGAAAATTATTTATTATTAAATTAATGATTGAATGAAAAGATAACAATCATTATCATTTTGCATTTTTATTTTCGTATAATTTTTATGCCGTAACTAAACGAACGGCTACAAAAATGTATATGTATATATAAAAAGTATTTTCAAATTATATATAATTATGAAAAAGGCATAGTTATCTTGGATGTATTTTTGCCAATCTGCTTCAAAGTAGAGCATAATTAATTATGGATCTACAAAACGTTAAGATGTTCCGTTTTAAAATTACAGTATATGGATCATCATAATATGAAAACAATCTTCTTGACGATAACGTTTCATGCAAATCAATTTTCAAAGAAAAATTTTTGCTCAACTCGATAGGTATGTAGTAAATCTGCATTTACTACATTTTAGGATTTTTAAAAATCCAAAAGATGTCGAAATGAAAATCTGTATTACCCAGATGGATATATATGGCCACAATTCAATTAAGAAATTAACAATCAATAATTCTTAACTACTAAAATATTAAAGTTTATTTAAATAAGTAAAATTTCATAAAAAAATAAAGATAAAAATATTAATTTTTCAATAAAGGAAAAACATTTTTTGATATAACTTTATACAGTTCGATTATTATTAAGTACATATTTTTGATTTCGTGCATATTAGTGAATACACTTTTTTGACGTTATTCATTCGTATTATTATTATTTTTTAATTTTATAAATGCTACATACATCTTGTCTATTGCTTATTGTCGTTGGTCGTTTTAGGCAGTCGCTTCTCGATTCCATAGTGTTCAAATTTTTCTAAAGCAAATTCTGCGAAAACAATCGCGACCGACTTTTTTGAGCGGGCTGGATTAATGTGTAATTTTCATAGATACTATAAAATCAGTGAATTATCTTACTGCTAGTGATATTTGGTTTATGTGTAGAAAATCTATGTGTCCGGTCAGTGTTTTGTCTGAGTGTTTCGTGATCTAAATATGGATTTTCGTGAAGTCGAGTATTGGGAAATCCG
>JAGVSQ010014464.1:0-10599 GCA_022683975.1 Rhyacophila evoluta
TAACAGTGATCTCACATATGGAAGTTTACCAGTTTTAAATAATTTAGAACTTCTGTTAATATTGATCGATGTTTTTATTTCATAATTTAATTGCTAAACTTTCAATTGTATCTTCGAATTGCTGTTGTATTTTAGTGTTAAGTATTGTTCAAATTATTTTACACAACTTTTTCAATAAAATCTATAGTATGGCAGTGACAAGGTGATTTTTTCATGGGAACGGATCAATCATTTTCGATTTGTTCCTTATTGGATTATTAAAAGTCTTATTTGGTGTACTTCCAAGGGGCTGATACAAATTAAGAATGTATATCAAAGAACTTTTTGCGACTAAAAGGACGTATTCCAAGTTGGATTCATTCCATAGCAGACGTATACCAAAGTATAACTGCATACAAATTATTTCAAGTCTTTCAAACACAGCTTAAGTAATTAATTGGATAATATAAATTGGCTGCAGAACAGAATCGTGTACCGCAGGTTATGCATGACTGTCTTAAAACATAATCATGTATTATATACTACATATATATGGCACAATATAATTTACTTAGAAAACTACATTATTTATTATCTATATAAATATATACAATAATCCATTAAGCCAAGTTAGTATTACAAATACTCCACATTTTCATAAAAAGCCACAACCCCAGAGTGAATCTTATTCATAACACACATAGATATATATATTTATTATTTTCTTTTTAATATTGACTATAGAAAGGAAAAAAAGACGTAAACCACATATAAACAAATAAAGGAGTCCCAAAAATGTCTGTAATATATTGGGCTAAAGTCAACATAATAAATAGACACAGCCTTAAAGTGCATGAATACTTAAACTAGTATTTTATTTACCCAATCTGATATTAACTAAATAAGTTAATTACGAAAAACAAATGTGCTTTTTCCAAGCTTTTCTTCCAAATTTTACAAGCTTTCCTAAAAAAAATTTATACACTAATTCGTCATTCGCAGCTTACATCCTTTTAATATAATAGAACGTCTATTAAATTATATACACTGTGCTTATCGAAAGAAAGCTATTTTAAAATACTGAGAGTTACGTTTTTTTCCTTTTTATAGCCGATGTAAATATTTTTCAGTAATATAGACACAATATTTTAATTTAAATTAGTCCTATTTTTTAATACACTTATTCAAAACTCTTCCAGAAAGTTTAAATATAATCCTAATGCAAGACGTATCTATATCAAATATATTAATCGTTCAGTTTAGGTTAGTAAGGTTTTGTTTCTTATCACCGGAATAAATCGTTAATGTCTGGTTTTATTTTAATATGTTTACACATAAAAACGGATTTAAGAAGGATAGTTACACAGTTTGTTTCAATATTGTATTTAAATAAGAATGATTTAAAACGCTTTCTAATGCCAGTCAGAATGGATTATATCTAATATAGACACTGCTAGTATTAAACGTTAAAAATATTTCATTTATTACGCCATAATGTATGATTTTTATTAAATTTATGAGACATGTCGACTTTATATCATTGTTAAACTTTAAGAAAACAATGATATTTAAATACAAAAATAATAATAAAACATTCGTACGTTTATATATCACCCATGGCAAAGTAATATCTCATATTGATGGGCTATAGTGCAAATTTGGTTAGTCCATTTTTGAAGATTTTACAGGAGAGTGTAAATCTAATTATTTTGGGATTGTTTTGATATGAAAATTTATTTTAAACGATTTATTTGTAGGGTACTTTTGATAGATTTGAATACAAAATGGGAGAATTATATATTTTGCTGTATAGGTCTTAGATCCGAATGAAGTTATCAAATTTGGGACACTTTTTCGATATATATTATTTATATAAGTTTGAATTTGAAAATTAGCACAGGATATGATGCAACAAGATGGTCTGAAAGTGCAGTTATTAAACCTTGGCCTTCAAGCCATCGATATAGCACACGACACAAATTTTACAAAAGACGAAAAAACTTTCCTTACTCGATATTGTTACTATTAAATTGAATAAAATTCGTTAGTGTCGACATTAAAAAAATACGTATTTTGACTTAATGATATTGAATGTAAATTGTCATCTGTTGTATTTTTTTGCTGTCGTATACGAGATATTGCTTTGCCGTGAGCGATAGTATGTAAATATTATGACAGATCCATATTTTGAAGTACTGTGAAAGATGGTTCAACTAAGATTATTCAATCAATTACATATATATTTTAAATTATTAATAAAAACATAGAAATGTTTGACAGATAGTAGATATTCATAAAAGGCAAAACATTGGGTGGAAGTACCATTTTAATCTATAAATCTAATACCCACAAATGCCCAAGAATTTAAGAATCATCAATAGAGGACAACTCGACAAAGATTGGAGTTTTATTTTTGACCAATAGCTGATGTAAGAGACTCCGTACTGACACTTTTAGAATTACCAGGAAACGTTGAAACTGTCTCCAACCTCCGTTTGTATTGTTTCGGAGAAGCCAAGAGAACTGGCACCATGGGCACTTCTTCGATTCTCTCCAAATCCGTAGCAGCACCAGCCGAATTTTGTTTGCAAAGCCTAGGCTGAGTTCTAACAGAATTCTGCGATGCTAGATTTCCTTCTGGTACAGAATTTCCTGAGTCATCTGCTCTATCTAAGGAGAACTGTCTTTTCAGCATTCTTCCTCCACCGTGTCTTGAATCACCGCCTGATCCAAAATTTATCTTGCTTTGGTTCAGTTGGCTAATATTAGAATCGCTCGGACTTAGACATCTGTAATGGTTATAAGGAGTACTCAAGTCAGTCCCTTCAAACATTAATGATCTTTTATATTTGGCTATATCTTTATAACGATTACTGACTAAAGAAGAAGTGGAAGATCCAAGCAATGCAGCTGCTACTTCGGAAGCAGATACTGGAGTTCCTAGAGTAATCTGATGAGCGCCAGTTTGAAGTCTTCCTCCAGCAGCATTAACACCTGGTGTTTCAGCTTTTGATATCTGATCAAAATTTATCTGTGAATCTTCACTTATCTCTGTAGTAATTACAGGTATTGTATTATTAACATCTGGTAAATCTTGGGACACATTTGGTGTATCTAATATGTCTAAACTGATTTTTGTGTCTACACTGTTGGATTTGGGCATTGCAACAGCGGGTTGTTCTTCGCATATTGTCGGTGTTACGCTCTTCTGCTGGTCGGTATCTAATGGTGACGTGGTCTCCACACTGAAGAATGACCTGTCGATGCTGAAGTGGTGAGGTTTTTCGGTGGCGTCAGAAGGCGCTGGAGATACCTGACCAAGCGTGACTGCTTCGGCTGCCAGTGCTTCAGCTCGTGCAGCTTGTAAACCGATTGTAACGATACATTCTTCGACACTGTGGACAAACAATATTTCATAATTATTATATAAATAATCTAAAAAATACAAAATAAACACAGCCTTGGGAACAAATATATGTTCTGGCGTGACTGACTTGAATAGACCGACTTGTTCGGTATCCAGTTCTTCATCTTTTAGATTAAAAAAAAATACTGTGGTTGTGTGATTTGAACTTAAAACCTTCAAATCTGAACCTCAAATGCTAACCTTTGGGTCACAAGACGATACAATAATATAACTCTAAATAAAATACATCGGGGATTAAAACATAGACAACCGACGATATGGCGTGTTATTGAACTGAGTTTCCCGCGCAAAATACTCTCCATTATCAAAAAACCCCTCGACCGAATCTTGAATTTACCTATTCCATACTAACTTCGTTACACACTTTGAACGGAAGACACCCTCTTAACGTTTTGAACGATGTAGATGCGTGTTTCATTTTATCAACGCCAACGGCGTTTGACGGGGATTTATTTTAAACTTAAATCTATTTTAATCATTTAGCCTTTTTATTATCAAATTCGCTCCAAAAGTGGAGTGCACAAATGTCAAAAGTATGTGCAGAGAGTATAAAACTCATTTTAGATTTTTTTTTAAGTTATTCAAAGATCGATTAAAAATATGTCAGCATGCAAAGCATAAAGTTGACCTGCCAGAACTAATGCCAACACCGCAAAAAATAATTGTATTAAAAAATATTTTTTGGGGTTCCGATAACTTCCACTTGAGTGAGTGTGAGTAATGAAAATATGATGTTATTATTTTCCTCGAATTTTCTTACTACCATTATTTATTGATAATTTAATTTATTTGTTTTCTATATATTTAAATTACACACTATTAATATTTTGTATACGATATAAAAGTGAGTTTGAATGGAAGATATTTTATAAATATCTAGAACAGAATCTGTCTTGGTGGATCCTTTTTCTTTTTATTCTCAAATTCTCAATTTGCTAATACTTTCTTTTTGTATACCGTCTTCGTTTCCAAAGTGGAGCTTATGGATCTACACACTATGTAGATATCTACCTTGAAAGTGCAGTATATGGATCTCCGCAATGTGAAGACGTCTTGACAGACTATTTTTTTACGAGTATTACTTGTCAGATGATTGCTTAATCCAATAGGCATCCACAATATTACATTTTCGGATTTTTTAAATTTGAAAGATGTGGGCATCAATCTCGCATTCCCTGGATTTCTAGGCACGCACGCTAAACTACGCTACGGTAATTTGTTAACATAATTTTCAGTTATTTATGTGTATTATATTGTTGAAATATAATTATTAGTATGCCATATTCTCAATGCCTTAAATTCGTAGCTTGCAACCTTCTCAAGTTATCAAATAAATAAATTTAGTTTAGGTACAATTGTCGCCAATTCAGTTCATTCCATTCAGTTCTGTACGACAATGTTCTTTATCGAAACTTGCACATCAACAGCAGTTAATGGGTTGAAAAGGGTCCAAATTAAAGCAGGGTACATTCAAAGGTGTGAGAAACCTTTTTGTGGAAATAAATCAAAAGTAATTGATGCGGCAAGGGGAGCGCAACCGTTGGTCTATTTAAAATACTTAAAGAGGCGTTTCTAAGTGGATAATTTTATCTTCATTATAATATCATTAGAACGAGATTTTAAGTGGTGATAATGTTATATACTATATTTTACAGCTGTTGCAAAGAAAACTAAAAATAGTTTCATATCAACTAATAAAACATTCAATCTAAAATATCTTCAGGGTTAAATAATCAATTTGATCATTGTTATTATTATGAAAAATTGAATATTGTAATAACTGGTGACGACATGCGTATAGGCACTGTAGAACTGCAGCACCCACTATTCCCGCTTGGTATTATCGATAACATTTAATATAATGAATACTTTTTTCTTTAATTCTTTCATTATATTTATACAATATATAATCCTTAAGATTAATTTCAATAGCCTTAGCTTATGAAAAAGATCCAAAACGTATGCAAACATAGGAAGTTGCAGACGAGGTTGAGAGGTAGAGAAAGCACTGTCGTTCCCACAGTGCCGACTACAGCGTGCTGGTGGAAGGTAGTTTTTTTTTACTCTACGTACGCTGTGCTTAAAAATCATACATCATATTCTTGAATGCGATTAAGTGTAGAATTAAATTATTATCCTGGTTCAACTATTATATTTGATTCTTTTAGGATTTTATCAAGTATCTGAATAATTTTTATTTTTATACATGTTTGTTTACTTTTACACAATTTTAAACTAAAGGCTAAAACTTTTTTAGAGCAGCACCTCCACTAATTTGAGTTGCGAGCCGCCACTGGTAATAATACAAAAATAAACATTTGGAACAAGTTTTCTAGATAAATCAAATAATGAACCAATATGAATTTTAAAAAAATACGAAATTTACTTAAAAAATAGTTTTGAATTGATATGCTGGCCACCATTAAAAAATTTAAGCAAGTAAATACAACAAAATAAAGAAAGATTATAACTTCAACCGTCCATTCCTGAATAGTTGTTATTTTGTGTGAGCCTAGATTAATATGGAGCCATTGATGTGTTTAATATTGAATAGGGCTTTAAAGGTACGATGTCTTTTATCTTTGAAACATAACCTGCCAAAGAGACTCATATTATATTAACTGGTGAAACTACGGAGAGATCACACCACAATCGGTACCCTCGTAATTTGTGGTTAAACCTTCTTAGCAATGTTCCATCATCAGATGTCTTCAAATACCCTTCCGAATTTACCTCTTATTAAAGATATGTGTAGCGATGGACTCATAATAGATTGGTGCGAGTCGCTTATGATAGACTTGGGCCAGCGAGCCCTTTGTTAAATTAAAAAAAAAACTCTTAAATCATGTTAGTATCTTAATACAATTTGTGTAGCTTATTAATTTAAATGTATTGTTGTGTTATTACAAAATATAGAAGATTTTTGCCTCTTGAAATTTATCGAAAAGTTTATTTATTATGTATGTATATATCATCCCCGTAGTGTAGAGGTTAGCGTGCATGCCTAGCAATCCGGGGAATGCGGGTTCGATTTCCTCATCTGTAAAATTTTTCATATTCCAAAAATGCAGGACTGGATGTCCATTGGGTTGAGCGTAAAAAATAATCTGTCAAGACGTCTTTACATTGCGAAGGTCCTTATACTCCACTTTCGATGTGGCTATTTTCACATTACGTAGATCCAGAAGCTTCACTTCAGGAGCGAACATGGTATAAAAAGAAGAAGATGAATATTTATTTCGGATGCATAATAAAAGTAATGTTTCCCCGGTAGCATAGTTGGTAGCGTGTGCGCCTAGTAATCCGAGGAATGCGCGTCCGAATCCCTGTCTGATTGGATTTTAGTCTTGTATAAGACAGAAAAAACAACTTATTGAATTCTTATTATTAACAGCTTTAAGATTAAGTGAACTCTTTGTTAGCGTATTTTAAATCTACCCCAGGATAGATAGTGTAAGCACACAATGTAAAAATATATTGAATTATCGTTATTTATTAGGCAGAGCATCTTTAAACAACATTTCAGATGTCGTATTCATACATATATAATAACTTATATTGTAATAAGGTTAGAGTCCCATTTCCAACTGTTCGTATTTGAATAGCGAAATCATTTCCAGATATCGATATAACTAAATGTTAGTTATCATGTTAAATTATAATTTAGTACGGTTTTTCAATATGTATGTTATGATGCTTACCAATTATTTTCTCTATTTAATGTAAGCATGAAAAAGAAAACATATATGTTAGTTTTACTTAAAATTATAAAACATATCATTCCAATATATATATATATAAATACACATTATAATAAATGTAGACATTGCCACACTAAATATAGACGTTAAAAGCAATCTCACAACAATATATAACCTAACCTAACCTAAACAGAATAAATTTTACAAGAAGCTTAAAAATCTATTGAATGATTTTAGAACAAGTCAATGTATTAAATAGACACAGATTTGAAAAGCATGAAGACTTAAGCTGATATTTTATTCATTGCATATGGTATTAATTTAATAAGTTATTTAAGAAAAACCAGCAAAATTAATATGGTGGAAGTCGTTTTTTCCTGGTCGCAAAGTTTTCAATGTTTCCTTGTTTTAAAAGCTAAATTTAGATACTAATTCGGAATTTGTAGCTTATAAATTTTTGACAGAATGTGTATTAAATTGTATACATTGTGACTATCGAAATAACTGTGGGTTATATCTTTCCTATCTTTTTACAGTTGATATATTTGTTTCCGAACGATAGTCAACTCTGTAATTCTAAGCAACTCACCATAATTTGAAACATTAACACTTTGTATCCAGAAAAACGGCTTCGTGTTGATGCAATAATGTCTAGCCACTTGTTAAATACAAGATCCTTGTCAAAATTATAAAAAAAATTGAGGATTGTAAACATTTTATGAGTAACAGCGATCGTTTTTCGTCGTGGTTTTATTTGAATAACGCAAACAATAGTAAGTAAAGGCAAATTTAATAATGGTGCAATGTTTTTTTATCAAAAGTAATTTTGAATTTTCAATTATTTTGTTAGAATATTCTAGAAGCTGCTTTTTAAAACATTGAAGCACCAGGTTACTGACAAAGGACTTGTTATTTGATTTCATTATTTAATTACCCGATAGGTGGAGGCTTTGGGAGTGCTTTATCGAATCCCGCCTTCCCGAGCAGCCAGTACGTTGGCAGTTTTCCTTTCCCTTTGACCTCTGTCCTGCCACGGTACTCCAAGGAATATCCACCAGCAGCTTCCAGTTTGTCTCGTGTTGCTTGAGAAATATGTATTCTCCATGCAGATCCTGGTAAAGAAAAAAAAACTTAAGATACGTCCTAATAAATAAACATCAAAAGGAGACTTGCACAGGAATGTCTCTATATTGTTATGTAAGGTGCGTTTTATGTTCCAGGCCGATTTGCACGTGGGTGTCGAAATTTACATCGTAGCAAGAGCTGTGTATTATGTGGCACCGTCTTGTTGAACCCACGTGTGCTATGGGCCCAATTGATATAATTCGGTGACATGCAAGTTTACCGACACATCAAGATAGTGATAACTATAATCCTCATAGCAATATGACCCAATGGTGCCGCCGGCCCAAACAGTCACTCTAAGATAGTGTAGTGGGCGTTAGTGTATAATTGAAGATTTTCAGTGTCCCAATAGCGGCTATTATTTGTATTACTATAGCCAGCCTTGACACAATATATTACAAGCTTATGATTATTTTTTGCCAAAAATTAAACAATTATTTAAATACAATGTTAATTATTTCAAAGCGTTGTTGGGACGTTAGATGCTTCATAATAAATTGTTATCGACCACACTTTAGGACTGTTAAATATGAACTGATAAATAATAAACAAATCAAAATGATGACCAAACTAAATCGGCTTGGAATATGAAACGAGCTCTAATTTAGATAGATGTGGTGTTTGGAAATTATTTTGAAGCTGGTTAATAAGCAATAAAATATGTAAAACTCGCGTTTGCTTTAATGGAAATAAATACATATTTTTAGTAAATGTAAGTTACTTATAAATATATATATATTTATTTATTAAAAGAAAGGCAAGCAAATGGTTTTATATAATTTTTACTATAACAAACAAATTGATTTTGAGACATTGATCATAAATTTAACCATCGATTCGAAAATAAATCTAAGTAGATATAATATTATA
Source organism: Rhyacophila evoluta (assembly GCA_022683975.1). Taxonomy (NCBI): domain Eukaryota; kingdom Metazoa; phylum Arthropoda; class Insecta; order Trichoptera; family Rhyacophilidae; genus Rhyacophila; species Rhyacophila evoluta. The sequence continues at coordinate 9,103 of JAGVSQ010014464.1, forward strand.
AATTATCATAATGATTGTCTGTCACTCATGATTGGTTAATCCGTTCCATCATTACAGCCGCTCTTAATCAGGATCATCCCAGAGCTCTGATATCGAGAAGCGATCTACTTTATTCGACTGGAATGTCCCGGGAGTAAATACTTTTCTTAGATAAAAAAATCAAAATATTAATTACTATTTCTTACCTGTAGATTCCATTCTGGATGCAGTGTTGACCGTGTCTCCAAATAGGCAATATCTTGGCATCGTCAGGCCAACTACTCCAGCGCAGCAAGGACCTGGATATAATAAGCAAACAATTATTGTTAATATATTTCATACACATTATATTTATATCACTTATTTAAAAATATATTTGAGCCATGTTGCGAATGTATTAAACTAATAATTTATCCCGCCGCTCCCCGGTTAGCGTAGTTGGTAGCGTGTGCGCCTAGCAATACGGGGAATGCGGGTTCGATTCCCCATCTGTTGTTGGATTTAAAAATATAAAAATGCAGGATTTGATGCCCATTGGGTTGAGTAATTTTCTGACAAACAATTCTCGTGAAAATTAATCTGTCAAGCCGTCTTCACATTGCGGAGATCCATATACTCTACTTTCGAAGTGGATATCTTCATACTATGTTGATCCTCCAGGTTAAGAGCGTCCACAGTGTGAAGACAGATTATTATTTCACGACAATTCTTCAACCCAATGAGCATCCACTCCTGCATTTTTTAATTTAAAAAAACCGACAGATGGGGAATCGAACCTGCATTCCTCAGATTGCCAGTCGTGCTCGCTACTAAATACTTTACTGGGGAGTGTATTCTTCACTTTGTGTAGATCCATATGCTCCAATTTGGGAGAAAACATGGTATCAAAAATAATTTATAATATTTCTAACATGTAAATTTTTTTTGTCTGTTCTTTAATATATTAATTAATTTAATTGTTAAAAATTTTAATCACTACTTTGGAAATGGATGTTGTAAAAAAATGAATTTTGAAACAAACATTATTTTCGTTTATATAAGAGTATTTACTCATGCGTATTTTTACTAATGTCGATTCAGAATTCGTGGGTTAGTTGGTACATAAGGAAAAGGTCGATTTTTATTATAGGCAATAAAACATAAGCGATTGGTCCACTTTCGTTTTGACGGAGAAAACAGAGACAAATAATATCAGAAAGAGGATTTAGATTAAAAGAGGTAAATCTCAGAGGAGGTTCTTTACAATCCGAACATGGCATTTAGAATTAGCCAAATTGACTGCAGACCATTGGACTTCAAGTCCAGCTTTATCTCCAAGATCTATCAGCTCAGTGTTATAGAATATACTATTTGCTTATGTGCCAAATTGCAGGATTATTGAAATACGACATTATGGTGGAGAGGGTTCAGAAGAAATTTCTGAGACGTCTGCACCTGCGGGTGTATGGATACACTGCATAGCCTTATCCAACTGCTTTAATTTTGGGCATGCTTTCTTATTGTAGCTTAAAACTGAGG
>JAGVSQ010014465.1:0-10599 GCA_022683975.1 Rhyacophila evoluta
ACAATTCTCGTGAAAAATAATCTGTCAAGACGTCTTCACATTGCGGAGATCTATAATATTTACTTCTCTTTCGGAGTGGATATCTTCACACTGTGTGTGTATATATATATATATATATATGTTCGACAGAATTATCAATGCGAATTTGATATATTTTTTAGCCATTGGGTTCTTTTGTAAAATTATAATTACTTTCGATGGAAAAATACGATGAGTATCGATTAATAAATCGAATTATTTTGTATGGTATGCGAAAAAAATGTAAGCAATCTGGTGGAAAATTTGTATCGGACAATATCATAAACATTTTTTTTTTCATAAAAACAAACCAGTTCTTGTTGGAACATTTTTAGATTGGCCCTGACATGTTTTCAATGCATCATTGAAACATGGGCTGCGGTACGGTTAAACAAAAAAAAATATATATATATATATTACACTCCATATCAATCGCTTTAATTCAGAAAAAAATCAAATGAGATTAGAAACAAGCTATAAACTATTCGTAATTTGCAGACTTCGGTCGACTAACGACATTCGTCAATATGGATTTATAATATGTGGAAGTTACCAAATTCAAAATAATCAAATTTATGCTATACAGCCAATTATCGACTCAATTAGCACCATTCGCAAACAATCAAAATCGGAAAAAATATTTCTCAGTAAAAATGTATGAAACTAACAAAGTTATTATACAATTACTCAGCCTAATGAATATGCAGTCCTGCATTTTTGGATTGGTGAGAACTGGAATCTCCGGTGCCGAAACGCAAACCCTTAAATCTCTTCAGCATCATGAGCACAACAACTCGAGGTGAGCAACAACCTCAATCCATTTCTACTCAGTGTGACTGTTTTCCAATTCGGCAAGTCGAGCACACGGCGGACATTGAGCAAGCCAACAAATTCTTGGCGTGGCTCTTATCCACATCACATTAAGGCGGACATTACTTCCCATGTCATGCGGCACACGACCTCTAACCAAATGCCCCAATCTTACGCAGTCAAATCCCGGTATAACGAATACCGAAATAACAAAATTTGCAGTATAACCATTTGTCGGACCGGCCGGCCATTGCGACTTGGTTTCTATGAAGGATATTTTTTTAGCTTTAAAAAAAATGCAAAATCTTACGGCGAACGAGGTCTCTTCTCGACAGGGCAAGCTATTAACAGGGTGTGACTAGTTTGAATACTCTTGGGACACATCTGGCACTAACGAAAAGCGCATCACTTCATTACGCCACGGTATACGCCCGCATAACGGGTGTGGAGACGTGGCGGGTGGTGGAAGGGAAAGCAAGTATAACGAAAATATAACGGACCGGAGAAAAAGATATATCTATTTTACATTCCTTTCTAACGAAATTTGAGTATGACGAAACAAAATAGGTGGTCCCACGAGTTTGGTATTTTATATAACGGGATTTAAATGTAAAACCCTATAGAACTTAGCACCATCCTTATACGAGTATTACCGTTATCTACTCTATTTCTTGTATACCAAAACTATGTGGAGTCAGCTGTCAGATGATCAATTTTCTAGTTATTTATATTATCGTAGATCTTGAACCACGTCTTCATAAATATCTATTCCTGAATATACCAATTTCTTTACATTCAGATATTTAAGATTCTTTCGTTTGGTGTTGTCTGTATCAAGTTTTCCAAAACTCAGTTAAGAACTGGCTTTACAAGAATCGCAATAATGGCCCTATAAACTGGAAACTGCGTCGAGACAGACTGACAAATGTTTTAATGATTTTGGTCATCAAAATAACGCATATGAAATCAACACAAAGTTAAAATTAATTAGTGCTGACCAAAAGCCACTTTAGTATTAAAATCAAAAGTATACTTCTTAAAACAAACTGGTATTAGACAAAAATAATTACGTAGCACGTTTAACAAGGGAATCGGCTGACGAAATTTTATAACTAGTAATACCAGTTGACAAAATCGATTCGGACATTCCAAGCTTGGAAAATGCGGCTGATTTGACATCTGATATGTACTTGAGTGAGTGATTTAAATTCTATAACACAATTGACAATTAATATGCATTTTATCAATGTATAAGTTTTATAACACGTCTCATGTGTGTTGTGTGTATCGAGGGAGTTTTCAACAACTTTCCAGAGACTTGAAATAAATTACGCGTCGTATGACTTCGGATTTAGACAATGCTAATATGAAGGGCAATTACCAATGAGGACAGATCGCAATGTGACAATACTAAAAAGACAAAACTGTTTAAATTTACGAACTCCTAAAAGAAATATTTAAAAACTGGTCTTGGAACATTCATCGCCAACAATTTACCGCTGAATAATTTTCCACCTCTATAAAAATGCTACCCGAATTGATGCAGCATAAAAAATGACAGAAGTGCAAAATAAAAACATTATTTTTGTAGTTTTGTGGTGAAATTGAAATAAGCATCTCTTTTTCTACTAGTCATATAACAGCCATTTAGAGCACTAGCTACGTCACCAAGCGTAATTTTTCTTAGGTATTCAATATATTTATGATAGCTTCGGTTGATGAATTGATAAGCGTGCGCGTTTTGAAACTGTTTCCAATTCAAATTTTTGTAGCCACACATTTCTTTTTTCAATTCAGGTAATCACAAGATCTAGATAATCGATTAACTGATAATTGTGAAGAATAATCTTGTAAAGACAAATCTTTACATTACGAAAACATGGGTAAAATAATTGATTTGCGCTATAATTGATTAAAATTCAAGAAACCGTTCATGTAGTAGACTTCTGTGATAATAAACTTTTTGAATTATAAGTATACTTATGTATTCGTCTTGATAACCTGTAATAATTCAATTGTTATATCCAATGAATTACTGAGCTGTGAATTATCGTCAAAGGATAATTGGCGACAAACATTCCGGACTTCATCGAATTCACACTATCTTCGCTTAGTCTAAAACTGTTAGTCGTATGAAAACCTTGCAAGATGCCTCTCGATTTGGCTGTCTCCACGCGATGGACACTGAGTATAATTTTTAAACCAATGTGAAACGAATCTGTCTGTAGCTTATTGACTATTTCCTGAATAGCCTCGATGGATCTACGCAATATGACAGCGTCACCTGCGTGTTGAAAGTCGCATTCTTTTGCCGTAGGACTAACAGATATACCTCGATTTGGTGGTATTGATTTTTGTAAAATAAAATCGAAAAATGCAAAAGACAAGAACGGAGCAAGAGCACATCCTTGTCTGACTCCGCTGGAGACACCGAGCCATTACGTGATCGTGTCGCCGATTCTGACGTAGCATTCGCTACCGTCGTACAGAGATTTGATGATGACGTTTAATTTGATCGCACAATAGCCATGAACTACTCCTGTAAGAATTTGGTGGATGACATCAGAGGCTTATTTACCACCGGTAAAAAATACTCAAAACTGGAAATTTTAAAGATTTATTATGCAGTCTATTGCAGGGGAATCGGGTAATCTTTAACGCCACTGTGTAAGTAAGTATGTACATTATATTTACAGGTGCATTTATACAGATAACGTTTCATTGTTTGCACAAGTAAAATAATACGATATGTAAAAATAAAAGGTGGTTGACCCATAACAGCTGATCGTTGTTTACGTCTCGAAGAATGTGAATCTGACCCGAGTGGAATGTCCGCGAGAAATTCCCGACGGCGCGAGGAGTGCACGAGGAGCTTAGTGCCAATAACACAATTTCATGACTGAGTAAATTGAACTGCAATGCACTATTTTCAGTGTATTAAAGAGTAGATTTTCAGGCTGAATCTTTTTAGAATTGACTGTGAGATGTTCTAAAAAAATTGGATCCTGCAACCCAGATTTTTGTTTACCACGTTCGCTCCGAAGCTGAAGCATATTTTACACAATGTGAAGATGTCCGCTCCGAAAGTGGAGTATATGGATCTTCGCAATGTAAGACATAAATTGGCAAATTATTCTTTACGATATGGTAGACTGTAAACTATACAACAAACATAAAAACAAAAATTTGAAAAAAAATCTGATAACTTTTTGTATTGCACAAAAAATCAATAGGATTAATAAAATATGACTTTAAAATACGTTTTAATTTTTAATGTCAGTAATTAAATGATATAATAGACAATTCATTCAAGACATTCAGTATATTTTAATTAATTTAGACAAAAAATAATACATACTGCTAATCAACTTATCTTTGAGACTAATCCTAGTTTTTTTTCTTTAAGACGTGTTACGTAAGTCCACGTGTGACCTATCAACGCTAAATCCACGTCGGGGCAACGTGTATTTTTATCGAATTCAATTCTAGACAGGAAAGTGACATTACATGTCGCTTTTAACATGTACAGTCGCTTTGTCCGTTTCGTCATTATTATTAGATGAATTAATTATGAAGAACAGTAACAATCGCAAGTGGTTTTGACAGTTATAAGAACCTAAAAGTGATTATTACCAAAAATAAATAAAATACATAATTGAATAACAAAAAAAAAAAAAATAAACAAAAATATATTTCAAAATAAAGCTTTCCGATTGATACGAAAATGAAAATGTACAAAATATAAAGTTGAAGATTGACCAATTATTTTGAACGCATTTAAATGTATGCACCGAGGCAGTTTTTTCTCATTATATACGATTAAAATGTAATCTAAAACTTGGGCATTACAATAAGAACTATAAAAATAACTAATATGATATTTTTATACGGTTTTATTTAACCACGCAGCACTTCCATAATTCTCTATCATCCATCAATCACTTTGCATCCTGAGGTCACGCCAGCATCCTTAAACTCCTCAAATATATTATCTGGCTGAAGGTATACCAAGACGCTAAAAACCAGCTTGTAAAAAACAAAGACAAAAGACAAGAGACAAAATTAATAAGAACGTGGATTCTTCGAAGGTAAACGCAGCATATGCCTACAATTCTCAATGCTGCATGACATTCGGCGTAAGAAGGAATTGCGTGGTCCATTTATTAATCTCCGAAGATAATTACAATTAATTAATTATATATGAGATCATTCATTGAACTGGGAATATTCTATAAATTGATTGGCTTTTTATTACTATCATAAAATCTAGTATATAGTCTGTAATTTCATATTAAAAACTAACTTTACAACCCGGCTTGCCTGGGGTAGATTCAAGCCCATTCTTCATCAAAAATATGTTTATTCATCGTGTTATTACAAAATTATTTCAATATTTGGCTCTATAGACTTTTTTTTAGTTATTTGTGGGCCATTGGTGATGATATTAAAAGGTGGACGTAAAACAATTTACCAAGAAAAGCAGTTTAAGGCCGAGGCTACGGTAGATGCCACGGCGGCAGAATTGTTGTGACGGCAACTTGTCGCGCTGCCGAACTTGCCCACTCAACTATAAATAGCCACTTTGCATCTCTGTTGCCGATGCTCTGCTGCTGTCGCTCTGCCACCGCAGCATCTATCGTTGCCTCGGCCTAAGACGTGTGAAAGATTCACGTCGCTACTGTTCACTGCTTGGGAGGAATTCTTGTGACAGACAGACGACGCGCACACGTATTTTTTGTTTTATAATATTATTGTAGAAAAAAGCCACATATCTTAGATTTTTACAGTGTAGGTACACTAGCTACACCCAGCACAAAATGCGTAACTATAGGAATGAATACTGCAAAACATCATACAGTTGGAGAGATAACATAAAAATAATTGCATGATATGAGTGCCATTCGTGGATAAGTCAAGGCTGATATTCAGCAGTTAAGCGAAAAATAAATGTCGCGAGGAGGAAGTGGTTTGATATCAGATTTGCAATTTTCCCGAGACTTGGTGAATGCGGTGAGGTAACAGTGTATTCAACCGATCAATAAGAAGGTGTAAATTTAAATAAGTGAATAGGCTTCACATACTATGCTAAAATACCAACTCGTCACTGCAATTTTACACCGCAAGATCCGACAAATTTGCGCTCAGTCATCTATTTCAATCAAATTTTATTTGTAAGTACCGATTTACTTAGACATAGAAAACTCTATAGAATTACCACTCAGTCGTGTATCTACTTTCCCAAAGATTCCCCCTATACTGGTGGAATAAATGTATGGGGGACCAAGCGCTCAGAAGCTCGTTCGGCGGACAAAATACAATTAAGGTGTACAATGATAATAGAAAGATGATTGTGGGTGACTTCATCAGACAATGGATTAATAACGTTATAATAATAGAAATGTGAGCTTTGAAGTAATACAACATTGGGAAGTGTTTGTAAGTAACAGATTACATACAATGATGTTGTCCTATATTCAAACGTCTATTTAAAATGGCATACATGTATCTATATCTTCCCTGATTAGGCAAAAGGCATTGACTTTTACAGAACAATAATGTCGTGAATGAGCTTTGATTCCTCTTTCCTGAATGCAAATTTAGTAGGTCCTTGTTTTTTTTTAATCTGAAGCTGAATTTTAATAATAATTCGTAATTGGCGGCTTGATTCATTTTAACAGAACGTGTATTTAGTTGTGTAAATTGTGATTCTAAAAATAAAACACTTTTCAAAAAACTGAGGGTTAATTCTTTTTGCTAAACAGTCGATATGTAGTATATTTACGCTTGTTATCTCGGTGTGGCCGCACAGTGAAAAAAGCTATCATAATTATTAAGTGGAATAAAAAAAATATGAGTCATCTTCATTATCATGCGGTTTTCGAATGTAATTTTAACGATCCACATATTTAATAAGTATCAAAATGATTTATAATAACTCTGTAATCAGATAATCTTCTTCGGCTTGTACGAAAATCATAACCCAGCTTAAATTGAGACACTGCGGTGATTAGGGCACATGCGAAGGATGGCTGACCAAGAATCAGCATGAGTAGTAATGTCCAGAAATCAGACAGAACACTAGGATACATGGCAGATGAAGATTTTGCCGGCTTAGCGTAGTTGCGAATGAATGTCATGTGCTCGACATGCCTGCAGACGAAAGAATGAACACATTACGTGGCGATGCTAAATAAATGGTATTTTCTTAGTATTGGGTGGTTCAATAGGATTTTGGAAAGTATTATGGTGTCTATTGATAAAGCACGTTTTGATGGATTGCGGTTGATGACGGCACCGAAATCCAAATCAAAAAATTAAAAATTCCGAACCCATTTCGTGCGCGGTATTCGCGAAAACTCAACGGAACAATGCCAGGATGTCAACGCTTCCATCTGAAGAACTTTATGGAGCGACGTGATGCGGTTCGTGTGAATAAATCAATAAATTATTTAATCAATAGGTGTGGTCAATATTACGACAAGCTGTCGATATATTTTAATGTGGGGTAATTCCACACACATAGATTTTACCTTATTGATGCAGAAATAACACTAATGTGTAATGGTAGTTTAATTTGGCCATTTTTACGTTCATTTCATATATGTCCTGTATTGAGATTTGCAATTTTAACATGAAAAATTTTTTAAAGCAGCTGCGGGATTAAACGCATAATCTACAATGTCTTCTCCTTCTTCCATATACACTCCTTAAATAGAGCACATGCACATCTCATAGCACCTCCAAGAATTCATATCACCAGCCAATACTCTTGGGTCCGCCTGTCCTGTACATAGTATAATATTTAGCGGCCTTCTATAATGCTGAAATCCAGTCGGTTTGAAGAATATGCACGTGAGGTTAAGACTCTCTTGGGGCATCCGCAATATGTGGCAATATCCAGCATCGCAGCTTCACTTTTTATGTAATGAGTGGCTTCGCGATTCGTTCTCTTATCTCCTTCATACCATCATATCCCCAGAAATTGTTGCAATGTTTACAAAGCTTAGTGTATGGTTGCTTTAGGTCTTTATTGGATGCCACGATTCGCAATCGCAGAGCAGCATTGACAGAATGCATTAACTGACAAATAGTTTAAACATTCAATTTTAAATTATTTACTGCAGCAAATAAAAATATTGATATTTTGAAAATTATAATATTAAAATAACATTTCTAGAAATTTAGAACAGGATGGTAGTTGCAGAATTTTTTTTTATTAAATAAGGTATTAAAATGTCATTACTTATCAGGACTCATAGGACTTATGATTAGAACATAATCTGTTATAGCTGATAACATACATATATAATACACACCTGGGATAGCTTCACCAAACCAAAAGCCATTCGGAATGGACGAAGAACTGATGAGTTTAGCAACGATTTATAGAATAATATTAATAATAATACAATATCCCCTTGGCAACATTAGTTTTGGATTATTAATTTTAGCTCTTAGTACATTCCAGGCAAATAAAGCAGATCGAATTTCGATATCAAAGTGGGCAACAATACAGTTAAAACCAGGCGAAAAAATGAGGATAGTGGCCACATTATATGAATTGATAAGCCGCACCGATATATTGTCATACTTAGTACTAAAACACCCAAAGTAAACATTACACTTTTGAATCGAATGTGTTATACGAACAGTATAGTCCCGTTCGAATAATTGTTTTCATTTTCTTAATTTAAGTAAAATTAAAATTCTTTTTAATTGATAATTTTTGGTGAAATTACATTGAAATTATAACAGCTAAAAGTCAATGGCAAACATTATTGTTGGAGTAAACGAAATAGTCATTAATAAATCGCATAAACATTTTGCGGAGATGATCGCGTTTAAAGGTTATTTGTGTGTGTTAAAATCAGGGACTTTAATGACTTTTTGCATTACTTTCGCTTGTTATTTACTAGCCATATATTGCAATAAATTATAATTTTAAAATGTGCATATCGATGGCTTAAATGGTAGAGTCCACTTTTATCCAATGACATCCTGTTGCACCATGCTGTATACATTTTCCGTATTAATTTGACAATTCAAAGTAATTTAAATATTTGAAAAAACATCCCAGCAAAATTTGACAATTCCATTCGGATTTTAACAGAAAAATCGACATTGAAAAAAAAACTCAACGACAATTTCTTTAACAACTAAGATCTTTTTTAATTATGTTTACATTCACATATGTATAAACTTTTAAGATTTTTTTTCTTTGAACTCTAAATTAATAGACAGTGATTCATGAGTAATACAGAAGACACAATTTTTTTTTTTTTAATAATAGTTAAAATGCACCAAATATTAATTAATTGACAGGATGATGACTGTATCTAAAATTTTATTTGATTTATTTTATATCAAAAACTAATATTACAGTATGGAAGTATTGTCAACAATGTGATATATATTATATTATGAATTTAACAGGACTACATATTATATTATTGTATAAACCATTCATATAATTATAAACGTAGTTTTGTGATTCTATATAGTGATTTAATTGGTTTAGCGAAGTTGCAATATATTATATATCTAGATATATATATTTTAGTTTGGCCCTTTTATAAGGCAGATATTCAGTTCCATATAAATATCTAAACAACTAAACAAATGTATGATACGTGTTGTCAACTTATGGCTATCGATATAGTTAATTAGGATGTGTGTATGAATGCTTAATAGTAGCAACTTTTATACACGAAATAACGCCGAAAAAATTATTAATAAAATAATTAAGAAACTCACATAGCAGTGGAACAACACAATCCAGATAATATTAAGCAATTAGCAGGCAACATATTCTTTATAAGGAACCCTTGATAATTATTTTTCACTACTTTTACAGCAACAAAAAATACACTTTAACACGCATGGAATTAATTTTTAATAAAAGTGACATATTGGTTTCAGTAAGCTAGTACTCTAACCCGAAACTCAACGAAGACTCAAGAGTCTCGACACCGTGTCTCTGGAGGTAGGATACTTAACACAGCGAAACAGAATGACGGTTAAATAATAGTAATAATCGACATGTGATTTTTCTGACATTTTTGGAATCCAGCCAAGGGCATGTGATGAATCTAGTTTTGCCGAATATATGTCTTCTAGTACTAATACTTCCTCGCGTGATAAACAGCACGAATGTGCAGACTGGAAATTCGCGGAAATGAGAAAATAAAACAGCGAGCTTTTTTATACTAGAAATAAAAAATACGTACTGCTATCCTTATAATTTAAGAATGGCCGAGACGGTTTTAATATTAAAGCTCATCCTGTCACGTCAAAGTACCGAGAATAAAAAAGCTTTTGAAAGCATGCTGTACTTTGTATTCTTTATAGTGTAGATATTGTAAAATTTCCAAAGTACATTCATAGAATCCGTTAGGTATTATCCGCCCGATGGCCGATAACTTAGCGTACGCACTTAAGTGTCGGCGATTGCGGATTCAAGATACAGCTGCAGGATTTAAAAAAAATAAAGATGTAAAAAATCTTTACAATGTCGAGAATCCATTAATGGTCATCTTCACACTGTTTAGATCCATGTTTGATTTTTACAGCTGGCATGACTCCAAAAAAGTTATATGATGGTTTACTTTTCGTTCTTCTATAGTATCTTCTTCATTATGTGCCAATGGCGTAGAGATAAGCGTGCGCACCTAGCATCCAAGGAATGCGGTTTCGATTCCCACATCTGCCGGATTTGAAAAAAATCCAAAAATGCAGGACTGGATGCCCATTGGGTTGAGTAATTGTCTGACA
>JAGVSQ010014466.1:0-10598 GCA_022683975.1 Rhyacophila evoluta
GCTAACAGTGATATCACATATGGAAGTTTACCAGTTTTAAATAATTCAGAATGTATAATATTATATAATATAACTCTATCAAATATTTCTGTACTTACGTAATATTATACTTGTGTATTCAGTATAGAGTTATATATTATATGTGGATATATAATTTTGGCACCGCATCGTAATAGAATAATTCCATTAGCCACCCATTAGCTTTCCTCAATCTAAAGTGGCATGCGGGAGCATAGTGAGCACCATAAACCGTTTATCGGAACATTACAATCAATTATTATGGGCAGCCTAACCACCTGCTGTTAGTTATTTGAAACTTGCAGAAATCGGAAGCATGATCTTTACGAAGACATAATTTTTTTATTGCAGCTTTTGCGTTGAAATGATACATTCTTATCAAACTCATAAAAATACATGGATAGCAAAATATATTTTATTGGTCAATAGAACATTATATTACCACATTATTCTTATTAAAGAACCAAAACCTTTTGTGATTTTCATTCTAAATTTTGTGGAAATTCCGGTGAATATTTATTAATTTATGCAAATAAGACATCGCTGTATATCTTTATATATTTTCTCAGAAGAGTAGAACTAAATATATAGATTTTTTAGAATTATAGGCTTAAAGTGCGAAGTAGCAATTTTAGCTGAATATTAATGAATAAAGTATTGCATCATGGTATTATATGCATGTTCCGTATTAAATCGAAAAAGTTATTGAAATATATCGAAAAATCATCTCAAGAAAATTTTACAGCTCCGCTGGTCTCTGGATCCTACACTTCAAAATATTACATGTAACTACACTATTTTTTTACTAGATCGTAAGTCCTGTGTTGTTTTTAAGCAGATCAAAAAATAAATCGCTTAACATGTGTTTTTTAAATATAACAATTCGCTTAAATAAATAGCAGAATAATCAGCGTTTACAATGTCATGTGAGTTAGTAAGTTTGCACTTAAAGCCATCGATATAATTAAGTTGTCCAAAGATCTTTATTGGGAATTTTATTCAAATTTCGTTATCTATTGATATCGATTATTAGCTTTTTAGTGTAAAATAGCACACATAAAACTTTTTCGAAAATAACAAAAAAAATTCTAACAGACAATAACAACGATAATCAATTCAGTATATTTATTATAATCTCGAATATCAAATTATTATAAGATAAACTAAACTAATACAATTTTAAAGTAAATAAATAATGAACGAGTAAAACATAATATAAAATTGGAAGAAATATAATGCTTTATCCTATTTCTATTATTTTTAGTCATATTTTAATTATAGATTAAGAGAAAGCTTTATTGTTAGTTAATTTTTTATATTATCTACCTATATAAATAATGTTATACAGACACAAGTAATTTAATACTTTTTATCAAATTATTATTTGAAATTCGGATAGTGTTTGTTTTTGTACACTGTGTATTTTTTTCTCGACTATCATTTTCCTGGAGTCATCATAACAATTAACCTCCGCACTACTTTTGGCAAATTCGCAAAATGCGCTTACGAACGTTTGCAAAGATAAAGATATTTACTAAAGTACTTTAAATATTTCAATATTTTTCTATTTATTGAACTAAAAATTCTATGCAGATTCTATTTTAATATCATATTTTTGTCACGGCTAGTATAATTATCACTTAAAACTAAGATATCGCGAATTTTAATTTTTGAGAAAAAATGTAATATAATCCTCATTGGCATTAATACACTCATTAAAAACTTACGAAGGTATCTAAAATGTTTTATCGGAACTGAAAAAAAAAGTATACTAAATCAAGGAAGACGATTTCGGTCCAAAATGCTAGGATAGAATAAGCTTAACTACTTGTAAATTGATATGAGGAGTGACGACATTTACGAAGTATAGAGCGAGAAAGTTTTATATTTCTTATAAAAATGTAGTGCGAGTATTTGACTACATTTGGCTGTCAAAATATTTAAAATATGAAATCTTGCAGATAACCGCTGGATTGCACAATAACGTAATATTACGGTTCCCGCAGGCCAAATGTTAAGATATGAAATTATTTTAGTATCACTATTATTTAGGATATTAAAAAATCCTCATATTGCCGCCGTATATTTAAAGTAACGTATCAAAGACACATACGTTTGAGATAATATACGCATAGTAAAATAAAACATATATATATATATAAAGGGCAAAGTTAGAAAATTTACTCAATCACAAAACAATTTTGTTCAAGATTACAGGGATTTACATTTATAAAATAAAAAATATTTTTCTTTCCAGCCTTCTTTCGATTATGTCCCACCCGTTTTGAGGAAAAATTCTTACCTATTTTACACTCTTAGTGAACGAAAATTTCTTCGGAACTCAAAGAATGCAGAATATTTTAAGGCAGTGAGCAGTGATTATTATAAGTTGCCGTCCGTTTTGTCTTCAGGCGGAAAAATTTAATTGGTGAAAACATACAAATTGATCATAATTTGTTATATTTATTTAGGAGACCGATTTAATTATATATATATAGATTAAAATTTAATTTCGATTGCATTAAATAAAATAGATGTAAAAGCTCAATTTTCGTTTGGAAAATAATTATTCAATATATAAGACGACCGAATAAAAACTTTTTTTAACTTTTAATAATGGTTGTGAGTTCAAATCTGCATCAGACTTTTATTTAATTCAATTGTCAATGATTTTTTAAAATATGGAGATCCATATACCTCACGTTTAGAGCATTTATGGAATTATTTTTTTATGTAGGAACGGAAATTGTACTAATGACAGCGATTCATAGCCGAAGGCGTTTTTCTACTGGGCCGGTGAGGTAGTATAAATAAATGAAAAGTTTCGTTCTTGCGTTTTTTTAAATGGTCATACAAGCAGATACAACTTCTTTTAATCCAGAATAAATCAATATAATAATAACATTGATATTTATTTTTTAATAAATTTTATAAAATCTAATTATGAACACTTAATATCGTTTTTATTTTACTCATACATCATCAACATTAGATATAAATTTATAGTTATTACGTAAAATTTTTACTAAAAGTATGATGGCGTAAGTGGCTTTGATAGTACCAATTATATATAGTGCACTTAGTTCGGACAACTTTGTAAAACCCTTGGATATCAAGTTACATTCTCAATATTAGTATAACGCTAGAAAAATATCAAATATCATTTTAAACAAACGGACAAGTAGAGTAATCGGTCAAATTTAAGATTAATATAATTATTAATTTTGTATGCTGAATTGTTCAACATGCATACATTTCATTTGCCATAGTTAATTGAATAACCCCGTCTATTAAGTCGTCATATTTAAATGTAAAAATAAATTTAATACAAAACTGAAAGTTTTTTATTTATATGGCTGAATTTTTAGCAAATGGATGCAGGTTCATTTATTTAACTTCAATATTTAATATATTCACTATTTCAAATCTAATAAAATTAAACAATTCATCACTATTTTATTTTTGTATGCGAGTAACCAATACCAGAGTCGACAGTTACGACAATTTTATTTATTTCTATGATATACTATATCGAATATAAATAAATAATATAATTTTCATATATTGTCTCCCCGGTTAGCGTAGTTGGTAGCGTGCAAGCCTAGCAATCTGGGGAATGCGGGTTCGATTCCTCATCTGTCGGATTTTAAAAATCTAAAAATACAGGACTGGATCCCTATTAGGTTGAGCAATTCGTCTGACAAACGATTCTCGTGAAAATTAATCTGTCAAGACGTCTTCACATTGTGGAGATTCATATACTCACCTTTCTGAGTGGGTATCTTCACTCTGTGACTCTCCACGTTGGGAGCAAACATGGTATAATTTATATTTATATATATATATGTAGAATCCATCTTAATATTTCATATTAGCATAAACTTTAAATACACCAAAAGTTAAAATCAGCGTCATACATATTAATCGATTTAAAACATCTGCTTTCGTTCTTTATAACAACATATACTCGTATACATACTCTAATATCAGTTTCGGATAGTGAAGCATATGAATGTCTATAACGTAAAAACTTGTCTTCGCAAATCATTTTCATAAGAATTCGAATTTAATTTATACAGTTGCAGGGTTTAAGCTTTCGAGTTTCAGCCCAAAAGCGTATAAATTGACCAATTCACTACAAGGGCAACAAAATACTAAAATTGTTTATTATATTACCAAAGTGCATGAGTTTTATAATCGGTGATGAGGCTGACACAATTCTAAAATACTTGTATCACATAGTGAATATTGATAATAGTATGTCATGTATCCACATCATTAAATATGTCTACAGGGTAGTAACAAAATGATTTATGATTCATGTCAGTGTAAAGTTCATCGCATCACTCATAATATACTTGTAATTTTCCAACATATTTCATTATCTTAATAATCATAGATCATTTTAAAGCTATCATAAATCAACATGAAATGTTAAGACAAAATAAATATTTTCTCTGTTAATAAAAAAATATAAGATCATCTGACTTCTTCTTTGACTTCTTTTATTTTATTTTGGTTTGAAAATCAAGTGAATAATAAAAAAAATCGAAACATACTTTGACTTTTTACAAATATATGAATAGGATAACAACTATTCTTGACACAAAATAATGTACAATAACTGTAATAATTTACTACAAAACTAATAGAGATTACAAATAATATAATACTTTTGTTTAACTGTATTATTTTTTTGCTGTTTAAGCTTACCACAAGTTACAACATGATATTTAAAAATTTCTTTTGGTATTTTTTTTAAATTTATAAAGCGACATGTGTAAACCTTTTATAATTTCTGGCAATTTTTTTTTAATTCAAATATATTGAAAGATTTGTATGAAATACACTATCTAAAATAAAATATGTTTACTTTAAATAAATACTATGACAACTATTTTAAGGATTTAAAAAAAAAAATGAAACGAAAACACATACCAAAATTAAGCAGCAAATAAATTATCTGGAAATCTGTTTCGTATTTGTATTGAATTATCTGATGTTAATATTCTACAGTATATAAATATTTTATTTCGTATTACTTTTTTAATCATCTGAGAAATCGTTTGTATTCATAAAAACTTTTGATGAATCATAAAATTCTCGAAATGAATTGAAAACAGCACTGTATAATTTTTTTATTATATTATACGAATATCGTATTTCTGTTTTACGTTCTGAAAACTTGTGCAACGTAAAGGTTCGCATTGAAGCTTTTAGATAAGTACTCGAGCTTTTTGCTGGAACTTTGATTACTTAATAATTGAATGTTATCTTTATAACATTGGAATAATAAATTTTTGCTCATCAGCCATCTTGATTGAATCATAATAATACTTTAGCCTGATGTGGGCATAGCCTTAAAATACTCTTCCAGTTTTGTTAGCCTTTTTTTCAAAATAACAACGCCAAGAATTCAAAAATACTTTTTTCGTCATATTTAATCAACAAACTACAATCGACTAACAGTTTATAATATTTAAAACCCGCTTAAATTTATATTCATTCTGAAAATAATCTTCTTCAATTTTCTATTAGATCTCTAATAAATAGAGATTTTTTCACATTTCAAACATATCCGTGTAATGACTTTTTTAGTTATTTAATAATTCAAAGAAATGTTACACATTTTGATGCTATGTCAAATATAAATAATATATTGATTAACTGACTAAGGTATTGTTCATATGGCGTCATTATGACAATTTATCATTTACTATAAAACTATGTCTATCAAACGTCACTTCCGCTGGTCGGCGCTAGGTTCGCTAAAGCAAACACAAACCTTTTTAGGTCACTCATATACTACGCGTAAGCTTAGTGAACTTTAGCATTTTTATTTTCAAATTCTAGCGAATCACACTACCTTTCAGAAAATCGCGCTTTTATATTTTCAACTCGTGTTCTATTTCCCTTTTTTCATCGTTTTTATGTACGGTTATTTTCTTTTCTTTTATTTTTAACTTTTCATAATCCATTGAAAGTATGTTTTAAAAAAGTAAAAATATAATATTTTATGGAAAAAATTACATCCAATGTTATGTTCAACCTAAAATATATGTATCGATGAAATTATTTTTTTTATATAAAGCTATGTAGTAATTGTCAAAAAATCTCAGTTAATTAGTAAAACTCAATTTCACACAGCTTGACTGTCTACATTCGATGATTTTATTTTACCATGGCCGTTAAAAAAAATATTCTCAATGGTGTAAAAATTGCCACTCCAGAGATAAAATAATTACTAAAATTCCCCCTATTTTGACAGATTTCTTTGAATGGAATTTAGCTGTCAATACATTATTGCTTAACTTATTAGGAATCCAGTATTGCAGGCTTATAATGTATTATTTTTAGACAAATTAGTCTTTTCCTAGATCCTAAGTTCTACTGAAGCAGACAAGCATAATAGCTGGTGGTCAGTCCGGGAAGATAAGTGGTAATAATATTTTATTATTAAAATATTTTGGTTGGAGCTAAGGTGCATTGTTAGTTGTAAAGTCGATGAGAATATTTTAAAAAAGGCGATAGATTTTAATCAAACATATTCCATAGCCCAATCTTATATCATTGAAGTACGGATGTTGAAAATAGACTATCACTTCCTTGTATTTTGCTCGAGCGTATTCATTAAATATAACTCACTTAGTTTTGTATCGTCCGACAAATATTTTTATATTGGTACGTTTTCCGGTCGGGAAAATATTGTGTGCAATGGCTTTTGCCTGAGTCTACGGCGGTTGCTGTGAAAGCTCCCCCAGCGAGGAGAAACTTGTAACTCTGTTAGGACCGTATAAAAGCTCCACTTCCACAAAGTCGCATTTATAGCTTTCTCTTTACCCTGCTCACACAAAAAGCAAGCGGTTTTCAAACTTTGCACACGCGGCCGTTTGATTTTGTACTACCCGCTTATAAGAGTTTCCAATTCTATGAACTAGTTGCGCACTATCATGCAGAAAAAATATATTTTGCTTTCAATATATTTTATTATAAACGATTATTGCGAGAAAGATTTGAAGCCAATTGACGAAGTTTTCCATTTTCACTGAACAGTGAACTCTTAGAACTGCAATTCTTACTACTCTAATATCTATTTCATCTATGTATACTTTATCCACTTCAAAGGTGTAGCATATTAATCTCAACTGTATAAGGATAACTATTTTCGAAAAAGAGTAAATAAATTTTCTCATTATACTTATATTTTGACTGATTTTTCATAAGAATTGGTTATCATTCAATTGTTCAACTATTTGGACATCCGGTTCTGGAAACTCGCAACATTTGACTGCGAAGTAAGCACGTTAAATTCATAGCCACCGGATGAATGCTTTATTATTTATTTTAAAATGTTTAAAATTTTGAGCTTTGAGAAACTAGTAAATATTAAATATTTATTAACCTTGTTTTCCCAGAAGCGTAGTTGATAGCATGCGCGCCTAGCAATCCAGCGAATGAGGGCTTGATTCCCCATCTGTCAAGTTTTAACAATGCGAAAATGCATATTGGGTTGAGCAATTGTCTGACAAACAATTTTCGTGAAAAATAACCTGACGTCTTCAAATTGCGGAGATTCATATGCTTCACTTTCAAAGTGAATATCTTCATAATGTTTAGATGCATATGCTCCATTTTGCGAGAAAATATGATGTGCAAAAAAAAAATATATTAACATTAAAAAATTAGCTTTTTAATAAAGTAAAAACATCGTCAATTGAAAAATTAATATAATAGTTGACATAATAAACGAAATAAAGTCTTGTCGACCTCCAGAAAACGGATACATTTTTGTCTATTTTCCCAGACTCATGAAGTCCACCTTTCTCTATTTCTTTAATATTTAAAAAAATCCCCTTACATACATTCAGGTATCCTTAATCTGTCAGTCATGGTCTGCTCAACTGAGTCACTTTGATGTGTAAGAGGATTGAGATATCCTTGTATAACAAGTTTATTATTAGTTTATTATGCATAAATAAGGACACCTTTGATATTCATATTATCATAATTGATGATGTTTATTTAGGATACATTAATTGATGAAGGTAAAACTAAGTAATTTTGTAACCGCCCTTAAACAAACATCCTCTGGCTTGAATTCGATAATTTTATATTTATTTTAATAATGTACACATTTTAACACGTGATTTTAGTGGCGCAACTATACTAAAACGCAAGAGATTTACTGGAACTTATTCGGGTAATATTATATATTTGCTTTTGACTTATAAAATATCTACTTATCAACACATTTATAGCTAAATTATAGCTGAAAAATATGAAATATGTATTTAATAAAATATTTTGATACTTATATTTTTATCACTTTAATGCCTCAAAAATCGAGATACAAATCATTTGATAATGTTATAATGCCCAAAGAATCCAATGTCTAAAAACAAAAGTTACATTATTTATAACAATTATTCAAGTTTATTTTAAAGCTGACAAAAATCTATCTCGTGTGCTTTCGTTTCACAATAGTTGGTTCTATTGCATTATGCAACTTGTTCATTGATGCATTTTCTCTTTTTCATTTTTCTATCAAATTCAACTTTGTGATTAAATGTGGATAAACACAATAATAAATTTAGATAATTAAAATTATATCTACTATTATAATTTCTCATCCGGATAAAACATATTTGATGATATTTACTAAATAACTCGGCGTAGTTGCAGAAAATGTCACTCGTCTACCGAAGCCGTTAGTCTATCGAATTATTTATTAAAACACCCATTCACATGATTAATCTATTGTCTTAGAAATATCTATATTTTGTTCAGTTGGCTATGGATTTGCACACAGCATGCTAGATAAAATTGACAACTATTCTCATGAAAACTTTGTTGATATGCTTTATCACTGCATATGTCCGAATATAAAATTTTCATCACATAAAGCATCTCAATCAATTCAGTTACTAATATGTAAATTACAGTAAAAACATCAACTTTTGTATACGAGAATAACCGGTTATTGTAAAAACGTTTGAGTTACAATCATCACGTCAACGTGAATCCAAGAACACGACGTATTTGAAGTAAGACTAGTCATCCATCTTGTAAAAATCTTTCAATATATATTATCAAATCGTAAATTCAATGTTTTTGTCATGCGTCTAAGAGAAATTGTGATTTTCTTTAGTTCTTTTTATTACTTATTGACTACATCAATAAGAAAATACTTTAATCATTATATATACAAAATTGGCGAAGCGCTTTTCTGAGTGAAAATAAATAAGCGGTATTCTACGAATTTGTTTGTGCGAATAATTTTGCGAAAAAGTTTATTTGGATTTTGAAAAGCTCTTGTTTCCGAAGCGACCTCAAAGAGGAAAGAAAAATATCGAGTGGAGGCTGTATGCGAGCGCCTGCAACAGGTAGTGAGTAGGCAATCCGCCGTACTTAAATGATGTGCGTGTACAGTGTACGTATTATATAGGCGTTTTCATCAATAAGACTGACTACGTCGCGAGTCCTCCGTCCCGTGTTTGCTACGTCCACACAGAAAAAGTTTCGCCGGCCAAATTTAATAAAATGAAAATTAATTTTATTTGTTGTGTGTTTTGGCCGAAAGTTTAAGGTGATTTATTAACGACTTATGTTTTATATTTGAAAAAATCGACGGATTTTAGGCATTCGAAAACTTTGTTGAATATTATTTATTATAAGTAATGTCCGTATTTTGTAAAAGTTATTTATTTATTACACAATATTGATCTGATTTCAGATTACCTTTCGCCAACGAATAAACAACGAAATGTCTCGAATTTTTAAAAAAAAATATTTCACCAAAAGTATAAATGGAAAAATATAATATTGTTTATTAATATACAGCCCGCTTGGCAGACTTATAATTATGATAGATATTAAATAATGGTAGTGTATTCACACCATATTAATACTACATATGGTATTATATGTCATACTTCAGAACGGTTTCATGACAAATGAACGCAAGACAAATAAATGAACACAGATAAATATGGCGCTTAAGCTGAATATACGTAATACTTATAGCATAGGTTGATTTATATATTTAATTTCAAATAAAGCTACTATTATTTCTGTCTAAGACAGTGACGATTAATAGGTGACATGCGGGCAATTTTTGATGCCACCCTAATGAATGAATTTTCCCGTATCCACAATTTTTCTCATCGTTTTAAACATCATTCGAAATGTTGTTTCAAATACATTACATACTAATTTTATTTTATTATTTGAAAATATCATATATATAATATTATGTTAAAATATAAATTTAATAAAATATCAAAGAATAACTCTTTCGTCGATAAACCGATTGGATCATTGTTGTATATAAAAAAATTGATTACATACATATTTAGTGATTTGTATTTTGCGTAGTTTATTTTACATTTTATTTTAAAGTCAGCTTTAGTTTTTATAAACTTATCTATTCTATACATAAAAATTTAATATTATCCTTTTCAATTCTAAATTATTTAAAACTGGTAAACTTTCATGTGAGCGAACATATAACATACTACTATAACATCGCCCACATATAATGTAGCCTGAAGATGCCGAAAGGCGAAATCCGGGTCGCTAAC
>JAGVSQ010014467.1:0-10598 GCA_022683975.1 Rhyacophila evoluta
ACCCGGGTCGCTAACAGTGATCTCACATATGGAAGTTTACCCGTTTTAAATAATTCAGAATTGAAAAGCGATTTTAGTTTCACTCAGAAAAAATAAACATTCAAAATTAATATTAGTGTTTAATATTACATGGGCTCAATGTAGGTAGAAATTCAGGCTCATCATTCCAATTATATCTGTTGAGAGGAGGATATTGGATAGCTCCGCCTACAAATTCTTGGCCATTAACGCCCTCCCACCTCATTTTCAACATTGGATAGTTAGGACATTATGTTGATTTTGAACATTTATATTATTTTATGTAATACTTTTTATTAGATATCTTAGTACTCTTGAATCTATACAAATAAATCATTAATTTTTCTTATGGCAGACAATAAATTAGTAAAAAATGAACTCACTAATGTTCTAAGTACTTAGTTAGCAGTATACAATCGGGAAAATTGCCCAAAATTACGTAAGAGGTTCATGCTTGTTGTTATTAAATATTTTATATAATATGTACATTTATATTTATTCAAATAAAATGTGGGTGTACAAAAATCAAGCAATCGCTAATAAGTTAACAAATAAATAAACAATTAAGTCTCAATCATTGCTTAAAAGTACACGAGGTCTTCGTGAAATTGAAAATGGACGTGAAATTATGTGAATTAGACCAAATATTTTAAATCAATTTTTCTAAGTACTTTTGCTACTAGGAAAAATCGTGGGTGGCGCATCTTTTTCCAAGTTATTAAATATCTTGTTGGCGAAAAGTCACAGTTATCCGTATATAATAGTTTATGAAGGATCATCAGTTGGTACTGGATCTTAGATATTACGTTTGTCATTTTTTCGGCTTGCATTAAATTAAAGTTATCGATTTATGACCATTATTATCTAAAAAATGAGTACTCTTAAATGTCACAATACATATATCTAAAAAAATAACTTCAAACGTATTGAAAATATAACAGAAAATCCAATATTATAACTGTATGCATGCAAATTTAAGTTTAGTAAAAAAATGCCTCCTGAAAGTGACAACCAATATTTTAAAACTCAGTTTGACACTGGTAAAAATAGCTGTATACGTACTTAATTAGAAAAAAATCACGCTATTTTCAGAAATAATTGATTTAACTGTTTTTCAATCTACGAAATAAAATTAACGAATATGTGGTTGTAGATAATAAATAATAGATAGAACAAGGTAATAGAATTATTTAATACCGTATAAGTTCACGGCATCTTTTGCTTCTTCACGTGCGTAATAAGAATGTACTGACATCCAATATTAGAAACAAATAATTCATAGTTGTTACTACGCTTGCTTGGAAAAAGTGCTAAGTAAGAAAAGGCTTTTCCACCATATTATTACAGAGCGGTCAGCGAAGTTATCACGCGAGCTTTCCACACCTATTACACCGAAATACGCAAGCTTTTATCCATAATATCAACCAAGATGTTTGAAGTTTAAAAATAATAAATCTAACACCTAAACGCAATAATTGTCATGAAAGAACTTTTAATTTGTATAATAATAAAGCGTATATTTTTGTAATACAGTGATAATGTCAATAGTGTGATAGCTTTAATCACAACGATTAGACAAATTTGTGTAATTGATTTATTAATATCAAATATTTTTTATACGAGAAATAATTAGTAGCTATCTAGCCTGGACGTTAGCGTGTGCATTTTAGTGGCTGTGGGCTCGAATTTCACAGTTGTTGAATTTTTAAAATACTAAATATACTATGTATAATAGATACCCAATCATATCCACTTTTAGAGCAAACACAGTAAATACATATTAAAGGTAGAGTAGCTTTTCAATACTCATACGGCTCATGATTAAATGAGTTACAAATGATAAGGAAGTGTAGTAAATTTTGAACATCACACTTGTCGCTATCAAAACACAAGTTGATAAGCTAGTTAATTTAAATCATAAAAATACCAAAACACTTTTGCAAGCTTTATTTATCACGTTATACATCTAGACCAGAGGTAGTCATCCGTTTACATAGCATGCGACAATTTTTTTCACACATGAGTTCAGATGTGCCGTACATCTCAAGCCTTTTCTAACTCATTATATTAAAATCTACTCGTACGTAACCTGTCCTCAATAGGCTGCCTTCAATTTAAACCACAGACTACCAATCTTTTTTTGTGTATCGCCCCGTTCTTGATGAAAACATTACACACTTAGTTTTTTTTTGTTTCTCTGAGATTTCTACTTTTGTACAGTCGTCCAGAATTTTTACTTTCGGACATAGTAGAAAGTAAAAATTCTTTCTTCTTAACAGTGTCCACAAGGGGATAGTACCACCCACTTGGGAAATCTATAATTTAGATAGTCTGCAGCATTAACATGGATATTTCGCAAATGAAACTCCCCACGTATACAAGTTGAATTTTGTTAATTCGTATCATCATATGTAATATGAACATTGAAATTGTTCTATGTCCCATTCGTAGGAGGGTAGACGTCATATTTGTTGGGGTCAAATGAGGTCGGTCGATGCGTGACCAATATATAAGAAAATATGTAACGTATTACATCGATGAATCAACGTCGCGAGTCCATTCTTCCACAACTGATTAAGATCTCTCGTTCCGGCAATCATTCTGAATATTAAATAATACTTAAGATATTTACCTAAGTATTAGGATGTCTTCGGTATAAAATTTCAACAAACAATCATCGAATGGGATTTTAACGTGATTTTGTAATCTTAACACAAACGTATTGGCCACTATGCAACAATACTACAACGCGATTTTCTTTAAAATCAATGCTGTGTATGCTAAACGAGATTGATTTTAACCCTTTCTACGTTGCATTGTTTATTTCAAATCCTAACACACAATAACTCATTGAAAACCATGCAAATTCACCCAACATGTTATTTTATTAAATTTATTAAGATTGTTCCTTAAATAAGGCGTAAAACCGCTCACAAACAATTGTTATCATAATTTATGAGATTTCAGAAAAAAATTCCACACAGAAAAATCAGTAAATTGAAAACCATTTTTAATTTGTAAACTTAAACACAAATCGATTTTTGAAACGAAACATAATAACTACGCCAACACCAGTCACCGAAACCACATATCGTTGCTTTAGGATTGGTTTATAGAATATACACAAAGCGTGATTTGAAAAACAAAACGTATTTTCAATTAATTGGATAATTTATACAATATTATATACTTTAACTCTATTCTCCTATAATCATATAGCTTAAAAAAATAGCTCGGATAGCTACATGATATTGATTTACCTGTATGTATTTAAAAGGCGTTTGTTTTACATCTCGCAAACATTTCACGGTTGGTCTATTCAACAAACCAATCGTAAATCGACAGTATGACAAGATATTATTACGATTAGAAAAAATCTTCTGTTCTCAATCGACTAGATACTTTTTTATCTCCTTAAATACAGCGGTCTATCAATGCTGCGTCTTCCTTCAGTCATAAATATGACCAACCTCTTCAGAGATGCTGTATACTCCTTGCAGATAATGTGTCCACCCATTGCAGACGTTGAATATTATAGATACAGATACTCTGTTTATAATGCTTGCATATATATATATATAATAAGGAGGTTAAAATATAATTATACTAACGTACCTTCACCGTTCTGAGAAAAAAGTTATTCCAAAATGTTGGATAAATTAATTTTTAACCCATAGGAGGTAATAAAAACTCATTTATATCCTAGTAGCGCAAAGGTTAGCGTGAGAGCCTGGCAATCCAGGGAATGTGAGGTCAATTCCCATATCTGTCGGATTTTTTTATACTCCAAAAATGCAGGACTGGATTCCCTTCGGGTTGAGCAATTTTTTGACAAATAATTCTCGTGAAAAATAATCTGTCAAGACGTCTTCACATTGCGGAGATCCATATTCTTTACTTTCTCAGTGGACATCTTCACAGTGTGTAGATCCATATGCTCCGCCTTCGGAGCGAACATGGTATATGAAGAAGAATGAACAAATAATTGCGGATAAATATATAACCATAATTTACTTTCAATTAATATCAACAGGAACAGGCTCTTTTTACATGTCGCAGAAGTCATATAAATGGTATAACTCATTTTCGCTAAAAATGGACTTACGTTTTTTATCAGAAGGTGCGGTATAATGTGTTTTATAAAACGACATTTATACATATAAATATATTGAAAATACAATAATATAGTTACGATTTACAATGATACTTTTTCTAACGTTTTAAGTGAAATTTCACTGAAGATTGATTGAAGCAGGAATATCTGAAAACTATTTTGGGACAAAACTTGTGGGATAACGATTAAATATTGAATGGTGAATTAGTACAGTTTAAATGTGGCGTAATAACTTAAATAATGGTCAATGGTTAAAAAGGTTGAGTTACAAAATATAACGAAATGGGTTTCCTGGTATAAGTGCGATAGGCAATAAATATACTCGCTGCAGTCCGAAGTTTTATCGCGATAAGGAAAATTTCCTTTACTGTATGCTATGTGGGCTAATTTCCTTTTCCCTCCCAAGCGTGCATAAACAAGTTCAACAAACCGTATTTTTTAAATTGCCATTATTTTTTTTTTATGAATAGACAGATTTTTTAAACTTCAATACACTTAAGTGCATGGCAACCCAAGCCTTGCATAATTTATATATTTATTCACGGGACATTCTCGTTCAATTGCGTAGATCGCTTTTCGATATCAGAGCTCCGTGGTAAGGACGGTGATTTGGGCATTTTAAGTAGAAAAATACATATTGACATAGAAATTATTTCTTTATCTTTTTAAAATACTTGGCGTTCACTGTGCTAATTAACAAAATTAATACAATACGTCGATAGGTGATCAAAGATTTTTCTGTTATCATAATAACTGCTTATCAATTAGTTTTGCTGAACTAGGAGAGTATCTCAAAAATGGTCTAATTCCAAGGGTATGGATATGAAATTATCCGCGTTTAGTCGTCGTTATATTACAATATAATAAAACTAGAAAAAATATTTTCACAGTACAATGAATGCATCACATAATAGAAACATAATTTTGATAAACAAATCAAATGTATGATAATAATGCAAAATTTACAAATAAGTAATAGGAAACAAATAGTCTCCCCGGTAGCTGAGAGGTTAGCACTCTCAGCGTAGAAACGCGAGCTTGATTCTCACCTCTTCCAGATTTTTAGAAATCTGAAACTACAGGAGTGGTTGAGCAATTGGCTGACGACCAATTCTCGTAAAAAAATAATCTGTCAAGGCATGTTTTCACAATGCGGATATCCATATATTCATTGCTTTTAGAACAGACGTCTTCACACACTTGCCATAAATCCATATTCTCCACTTTCGAAGTAAACATGGTAAAAAATTAAACGAAAGGGTTAATTAATTGTAGACCATGTATACATAAATGTGTAATTAATTTTAGTTCAATAAAAGCATATGGATCTCCACATAAGAAGGCTAAATCTTGACATTTTTCACAAAAAAATGTAGTCAACCAATCGCTTAATCTATTGAGTGGCTGGATTTTTTAATTTAAAAAAACCCTCAAACAGCTGTAGGATTTGAACCCATTATCTTCAGCACACAACTGTACTTAATCTTATTCTTAATTGTATTTACAATATTTACTTAGTTTGATATAGATGTTTTTTTCAATTACTTTTAAAAATATTTAAACTTTTTGTAATTATACTATGTTGTGTTGTATATGTTCTGTAAAAACTTCAACATGTAAAAAAAAAGCTACAATGAAAATATCTATAGAAAAGATTCAAAAAATCGATACCAATTATATAATTATAATCGTTAGAAGGCTAAGAATAAAATATGTTAGGGCGATCTGTTGTTTTTCCGTTATTTTGTTATTGTCTTGACGATGAATTACGTCAGTATAAAATAATTTATGTTAAAGTCTGGTTGATTCGTCCCTTTGAACTTTTTAATCGGCGTAAGTCAGCTTTTGACATAAATCAATATTGTCACCGAGTAAGAACTTCGTTCAACCAAGGCTCGCTTTCCAATAGGCATAGGCTAAAACCGCGTTTCAATAAATGTTAAATACTTTTGAGATAATTATAATAAATCTCCGTAAAAAATAAATAAATCATACAGACATATAAAATAGAATATTTACTCACAAATTTGATAGCAATTAATGTTTTTTAAAATTAAAACCTTCAAAATTAATAATTACAACATACAAAAAGCTTAATTAAAGTTGTGGTCAAATAAAATTAAACAAATAACTTACTATTATTGCATTGTTTGTATAATAGTACTGCGGATAAATATATAAATATATTTCACAGCATTAGGTCATTTATAAAACTTAAATCCCCCACAAAATTAGCAATATGTATATATTTCTTAAAAATATTATAACATAAGATAAAACATTTCCATTACTACGCAACCATACCCAATATATTATATTTCGACGAATTGAATTATTTTTGATGTGTTATTTGTAGGGAAATTATTGCAGCATCTTCTACTGTGGCAAATCATTAATGATATCAGTCTGACCGATTTCCAAATTTTTATTGGCTGAGTTGTGGATCACAATTACGTTGTGCGTAATTTACAAGATGAAAATCACAACTGATGTATTAGTGCTTTCGTCATTTATGATATAGGTTCAATGATGATGATGTAGCACGAAAAATAATTTGGACAACTTGGCCAAACCTAGCCATATTCATATGAACCATAAACTCACCATTTAAGTGTCTTATTTATTCGCATTTATCAGCTGTAAATATTTGAATATCAGATGTGAGAATTTTATTAATCGGGTGCTTTGTAATAATGCTCACCGAATTTAATTCACAATTTGAAATTTCTCTTTTTTGATTTTTTAAGTCTCTATCGTTAGTGTGAATATTATTGTAAATTTGAAACAAAAAATATCCGGAAAATGAGAATTGATAAGAATTTTCCAAGGCTAACTTAGAATTTCGTTATATTATGTTACATTTACAGTATATGTAGTAATGTAACATAAGACCAAACCTTAAATAAAACCACGTACTTAATAATTATAATATACTTTAATAAACTACTAAAATTTTCCCAACTTCTATCCTCTCAAGGAAGAGAATGAATCACCACCAATAAATCTAAAAGTATCGATAGAAGCCTACCACCAAATGCTGTTTATTATGATATATTAAATTTAAATAAATACAGGCCGTCCCTGTATTACAGGATTTAGGCCTTCGTGACTGCGTTTCATTAATGAGAGTAGGTACTGCCTAACATTATTATTTAGGGTTTGAAAATGCACATGAACGAACGACATTTTCAATATGACATTAATACAATTATTGACAGCATAGAACTAAAAAAACAATAGATCTAACAATTGTATTTGTGTGCGCTTACTGTACTACTTAATAGATAATAGTAAGTATTTAACAATGTATATATGGATAATACCAAAGACTCAGTTATTATTATAAATGGAGCCATTGAGTGAAGCCTCTTTACATGGACTCATAGAAGCTCGTGAGCCATAAGTGATCAGGAATTATATGGATGATATAGATGTATGCTTTTATCATTAGTTAGTAGCAGTGGTGTATTGGAACCAGGGCGTTGTCCTGTTACTACCTTTCGAGCCTTGGCGACGTCCTGTCACTTTTTTGATTCTTGACAAAAATTTTGATGTTGATTGTTTATACACTAGTATACGATTTTTTATGAATATTTTTAAGACATCAAACTACTGGGGGGGGGGGGGGGGGGCTAAATTTAAATGCCGCCCTGGTACTTTTTATTTAGGACTAAGGCACTGGTTATTAGCATCAGTATTGTGACTCTTAATAGCATAATGACTCATATTTGACCAATCTTAAGCTCTAATACGCAATTACGGCAAATAAATGCACGATATGTATCTCGGTTACTCTTTAGCAATGTATGTAATCTCTCAAAAGACTCTCAGACATAAAAAAAGAAGCAAAGTGCATGTTGGGAATAAAGTGCAAATACAAAATGGAATATGTACCTAAATAAGGAAGCATGGGTTTTAAAAGGCTCAGCTCAAGGCCTGTTTGTCTATACTTCCGACCGGTGGAGTACCGGCGAGCTGGAAGACCGGCGGGTACCATCCATAGGATATACTCAGTGGAACTTAAAGATGCTGGATAACCTGGAAAGATGTAAAACCGCTGGTGGTTGACATGGATTCCTGGAGGCGCCACGAGGCAGACATATGCTCCGTATAGGGAGCGGCTAGGCAGAAAAGGTTTTAAAAAATAATGTATGTGTACCTATTCTAAGAATCCCAAGTGGATGTGTGGAGGTCATAGAAAAAAATATAATAGCTTGAATGATCTAGGCATACGGTGACATTCGAAAGATATCGCGCCAGAAAGGTAGAGATAAAGATTGACTGACCGTACTGACGGAGCTTTTAAGTTCAGCGGAAGTTTATGGCACAATAATATTGTATACAGCAAGCAGTTAGAGGAGGCTTTTACATATTAATGAATAATGAGTTGATGCAGTCTGATGATGATTGGACTAAAAACATTATAATGACAAATATGCAATGATTGTCTTCACCCTCTTCTTTTCAATCGCGACCCTTCGCTTTTGGTACCTACCGTGTGATTAATTTAAAAACGCACAAGTGCACGTGGCCTACCTGATATCAATATAAAAATTCACAACGTAAATTAGAACTGATTCGTATCACAAACGAACTTTACACACAAACTAAACAAATAACGCATAAATAATTATTTATGTACATTCTACGATTAGAAGCAGTAAAAATTACATATTATTATACTAAAGCTCGAAGACGTTGAAAGAGTCGCAAATAAAGGCTCGTATAAATTTAAGCTATATTACAAAATTAACCAACGTTTCCCAATATTTTGCGCCTGCGGACCGATGAAAATAGCAAGGATATTTTACGAAAAGGTAAGCGCAAGAATAAATAAAAATCTATGGTTGTATCTTTGCTAGAATACTTGATAACCGTGGTTTTAGTGTTGTTTCAGAAAGACAAAGCGCTGCATTGACATCCAGTTAGTTTTCCAGCATCGTTTTAATTATTGACATGTCCGAAAAAGTCTTCTCACGTTATTAGGTAGTCAAAAATACGGATTAATAATAATTTGATGGCTTTGTAACTTATGGGTAGCTATTTTTCTTCCTTTTATGATATACATATTTTCAGAACAACTAAATTTGCAGTGTTCTTATTTCTAATATACTTTCAATTTTTGGCATAGACATTTTAAAATAGATGACACTCGTTCGCGAACTAGCAGACAATTTCCAATTTCCGCGGACCGGCGATTGGGAAACGCCGGTCTGAAGTGTTTATGTAGCTAAGTATAGTTGTATTTTCTTTCTTATTCAAAACTCATTATTTGAATACACTCATTGATTTCGCGTAACCAGTTTGGTATAAATAAAGCCTTTATATTAGGAGTAAGCTTGTGAAAATATTTCATGAAAATTTTCAAAGCTTTTGAACCATTTTGCTCATATTTTTTGTAGAACATAATTATTTTTATAACTTCATATCATTTTTATAATGTTTACATTTACAAAATGTATCAATCAATCACAAAAAGTCTATCTTTATTCTGTCTCGACACTGACGAAGAATAATAAAAACGACTGGCTAAGGGCGTTTGATGGTCAGCAAAAAATCTGTAAGCATTCATATCGATTAGAATTGAAAAATGTTTTGAGATTCCGAGACTAGTTAGATTTATATTTGATAACTATTTTATTTAATAACGAAACGAAATGAAAGTTTGCGAAGCCGTTTGTTTGGTAAAGATTAAAATTAGTCATCGAATACCTATTGTTTCAATCGATATTATGCAATCCTATTTCTCAAACTTTTCAAAAAATTTCTTCTCTACAAATATCACGAGAGTTCAATTATATATCATTTTACCTAATACGATTTGTAAAAAATAAAGCCGAGTTTCCGCCAGGCCTAAAATAATATTCCATGTACAATAGAACCCCTATATTAAAAACTACAGTCTGAATAAAAAGTATCGGTATGAAATAATTTCGATTTTAATTAGTAACGTATTTTTTCAATTTGCGTAACGTAGATAGCAATCATACATATATAATACAATACTATTATTAGTAGCAACTGTTGTTCAATATGTGTTATACACAACATTCATTAAGGATATATCATTGGTTCTTTAAGAGATGTTGCGGATTGATCAAATGAGAACTTATTTTTAACTATATGTAGAAATGCTTCGTACCTAATCATCAATATTATTATTCATACCATATCCGTCGAAGACGGGCAAGACTCTTAGAGGAGAATAATATAAATTTCCACCAGGTGAAGGTGAGTTAAATTTGTTTTTGCTCGCGAGAACTATTTTTTAGCCAATTAATCGATATACGTAAAACGGATATTCCAATTATGCATTTAAATATACATTTTTAATTGAGCTCTAAATCTGTTTAAATGAAAAATGATTTCCGAGAGATTCAAAAACTCACATATTTTAAGCGATGGTAATAGCATTTTGTCTCCCCGGTTAGCGCAGTTGGTAGCGTGCGTGACTAGCAATCCGGGG
>JAGVSQ010014468.1:0-10597 GCA_022683975.1 Rhyacophila evoluta
AATATTAGCCAGAGCGGCAGAGTTATCAATAAGACCACGCATAAGTCAAAAAAAACGCGTCGCCAAATACTCATTTCTCTTTATAATGTAATAATTCACACACTATCGAATATTTCTGTAAAATTTTATCGTTATCGCTGATGATAAAGCAATTCCTCGTATAACATACGACACAAGTTTGTTACTATTAAATTTTTAATGTTGACATTAAAAAAATATGGAATTTGATTTAATAATATTGATTGCAGAGAGTTATTTTAATTTCGTGTATTCTTTTTTTGTGTGGTATACTATTGCT
This sequence comes from Rhyacophila evoluta, assembly GCA_022683975.1. Taxonomy (NCBI): domain Eukaryota; kingdom Metazoa; phylum Arthropoda; class Insecta; order Trichoptera; family Rhyacophilidae; genus Rhyacophila; species Rhyacophila evoluta. The sequence continues at coordinate 299 of JAGVSQ010014468.1, forward strand.
TTGTTATAACTTTTTTTGTAATTAATTGATTAGTTTTTTGATATTTTTTTATTAAAAATATTTAAACTTTACCCATTATTATATGGATACGGTGAACGTTGAGGTTAACACGAATTTTGACCTGTATAAATTAAAATAAAATAATACAATTACATATGACACACACTTGCCTCTGGCGGTGTTCCAGTTTCTCGGGCGAGTCGCAAGCCGATTACGAGATACCACACAACAAGGAGAGCATTACTAGAAATGGTTATATTCAACAAACGATCTACGAGCCGAAATATTTTAACAACACAATAAAGTTTTAAAACTAACTTTTACAAAACCGGTTTGGTCGAAAATTCAAATATCGAAGGAGCGAAAGTTTACTACCTAAGAAATTTACAGTTTTGATATAATGGATGTTTTATGATTACAATTTTAAATAAATAGATGTGATAATAAAAGTTTTGTAGCACCTTGCAATCCGGCAAATGTGGGTTCGTTTCCACAACTGCTGGATTAAAAAAAACTGAAAATGCAGGACTAGGTGCCCATTGGGTTGTCTGAAAAGCAATTTTCTTGAAAAATAATCTGTCAAGACGTCTTTACATTACAGAGATCTATTAATCCACTTTTGGACATCTTCACACTATGTGGATCCATATGCACAGTTTTCGCAGCTAACGTGAGATGTAAAGATATGTTTACTTATTTTTATTGCATATGGAGTATGATTCCTTTGACGTTCATATTTTATAACATATTTTTTTCAAGACAATATACCAGTGCTTTCCAATTACTTTCATGTCGCGGCCCCCTAAATCTGGAAGAATTAATTCCCGCCCCTTCTCCCCCCAAATTTTATTTGCGCATGCGCTTAGATCATGTTCTAGGGGAGCCGCGGCCCCAAATTTGGGAAGCACTGGTCTATATCATGCATTCAATTCAAACCGTCAATTTTTATGCGGGGATTTCTCGACATTTTTAAATTATGGTCCCAGGAAATTTAACAGCGTGTAGTATTATAGTAAAATACAAGTTCTATTCTAATGCAAAAATAGTTTTTCCTGAAAGCTCCAGGTAATTTTCCTATTGTGGTTTATTAAATGGAATAGTCATATATTTGCCCAAGTACAATCAGCTTTTTTTAGCTCCGTTTAGTCTTTCTATACTTTTTTCTAGTAAATCGAAAAAACTCAAGTCTGCTGTTTAAATTTTGCTACAAATGAGACCATTTGTACAATTTAAAAGTAAAGTATCCTAATGGTAGTATATTTTAAGCGTAGTAGTAATAAGTATGACTTCAGGAAAGCAATAAAGATTCAACAGAAAGCTTGCAATTAAAGTTACCGCATAGAGCTTTTCTGTAAGAATTGAAGCTTAAAGCTAATTTCACATTCCATTTTTGGTGAAAAATATTTTATACGAAAAAATATAGTAAAAATACAGACCTTTATAGTATAAATATGCATATAAACTTTTATAATTTTGTGTGTATATATTTTGCAATCCTTATAGTAATACACTTCTTTATTCGAGTTTTATCAACTATTTTTCATATTATTTACTTCACGTTAGTCAAGAGGTTAGTGTGCGCTCTTCAAAGCAAGAGATTACAGGTTCAATTCACATGATTTCCGGACTTAAAACAAAGTAACAGGACTGGAATGCCCGATGGGTAGATCAATTGGCTGATGATCAATTTCCGTGAAAAGATCTGTCAAAAAAAAATCGGAAATTTATGTTTTATGATTGCAGAGTGATCATCAACACTGCTGAAAGCTATATGCTACTCTCTCAGGGGGACGTGATTTAAAAAAAACTAATGTATCTCTGATCTGATATCTTTCTCTTCCTGATTCTTCGTGAAAAAACATTTATTTGGAGTAATCATATTAAAATAATGATTATTGGCAAAGATATGTTACCCCTGGATGATTCTGGCATGCAATCGATGACGACCGGTTGCTTTGGTACCATTGTCTTGGAAATTGACAGCCCAATTTAGTGCTTTATTGAATTTACCGCCATAGGATAAAGTTCGCGAATATTTGTAATGTATTTTTATTATTATTTCAATGTGACCATGTATAAAATGATATCATTCAGGAATATTAGGCCTCTTTCACGTTAACAGTAAATAAACACACATTAAATAATCTTTTCCAGAAAATAAATATACTTACAATCAATTTGATTAATGTTTTCACTAGGCACGATTCAAAAACTAATCTTTTAGACATTCACAAAGTTGTTGATATTTTAAGTAATAAATGAATAACGATTTTTTCAAAGTATCCCGAGTCAACTAATTTTAACTATTATTTCTTCATAAAATATCTGCTATTAAGCTAATTAATTATTGGTTATTTAACTGAGTAGTGTTTTAACACTAGAAAGACGGCAAAATTTACCTACCTACAAAGACGGCGGCCGGTCAAATAACTGCATGTACTCATATTATTAGAAAATCATTTATTAAATTGAAATAATTTTATTTAACAGTAAACTGAACATATTATAATGCTAATAATGTGATATTTAAGTATAATTTTTACATATGAGTGTTTTATTTACATTAGTAAAACTATAAAGTGGTTTATTACAATCATCACATTCTTTATTAGTTTTATTTTATATTTGCTTATATTTAAATAGCATTTCCATCTTTTTCAGATCTCTTGAGTGATCGTCAGTGAAGATCGAGAAATCAAAGGCATAGATTGCACAGCGAATGGTTCAGAACTGGAAAGTTCTGGATCAATTCCTGTGTTTCTTCTTAGTTCACTGGCTAAATCCAAAATAAATTTACCCCATTGTTGAAACTAATAAAAAATTCTTGAAATATTTTAAAAGTTCCATTCAAATTAATAAAAGTCACAAATATCAGCCAGCTTAGTCGAAACGTTTTAAAATAACAAAACTTCAAAATTCAAACGGTAAAAGACTGCTCCCGTATTTCTAGTGTTAAATAGACTGATTTTATTCGGACTCGTTTAATCGTCTTATAGCTTGAGCGGGTACCCGTCAAACCAACCATATAAACGTTACAATCAATGAACCTAATAAAAAATGTAACGTAAGTAAACTTATAAAGTAACGATTCCAATCCATAGACTATGGCGTAATCATATTTAAATTTCAGATTTATTCACAAATTGTAATGCAGTGATTATATTGTCTATAGGATAATACTATACTTAAATGCTAATGAGAATCATAACTTACAAAAATTGTATGCACATAATTTTCCATAATTCCAAACATAAGTTGGCGTAGGTTTTATGTTATCCCATTAAAAATAAAAGTGATGTATTTGTTCGTCGTATATTGTTTATAATTTCTTCTCTATGGCATGTTTTCAACATCCTTATAATTATTGTATTTTTCGTCAAATTTTTAATTATATTATTTCAGCCATTTCTCAACAAGTTTTTATAGTATGTTCTCTGAGAATTCGGAGCGTATTAATCTACACGACGTGAAAATTACTACTTCAGAAATTGAGTATATTGATCTCCGTATTGTGAAGATATGTCTTGAGTGATTATTCTAAGAGAATTCGTTGTCAACCATTCGCTCAATATAACGAAAAGAACTCTACCTGAATTTTTAACATTATTATCAATTGATATACTTTATTTTGATGGTGTTACATGGGGATCAGTCCATGGTGATATATCCATTCAAATTTAAATAATGGCGAAGTTAGTTGAATTGAAAATACAATGTAAAGAAAATAAAAATACTGTTCACAGTCAACAGTGACCTAGCTACCAAGGAACAGATTGAGGAGTTTGCTCCAGGCGCACAACTCAAAGGGGCGCAATTAAAGTAAGGTAAGTGCGATAGCTGAAAAAACGAGCGACTCTAATTTCTGGAAGGGAGTAAGAAGCGTGAGACGTAAACATCGAAAAACTATCGGGACCGCAACAATATTCGTTGCTCCAGTACGCTGAATTTGTAGCTACGCCACTGACAGTCTAGTATTGCAATAAAAAGAAGACACAATGTTTACTGGTCTTAACCCTTAGAGGAGTATGGCCGCATATGTGCGTCCGTGCGCCTTGTCGCATTAATTTTAAAGCAATTTTTTTATTTTTAAATACATTTAAATTTCTTTTAATATAAATACTAGATAGATCTATCAATGATAAGTAGAAGTCGTTACAACCATATCATTTATTTTTGAGATAGAAAAAAATACATAGATATTTCGAAAAAAAAATGTAAAAAAAGTTGACTCCGTTATTGAAAAAAAATCCTTTCCACTCTTTCGATAATCATTATGTTTTTTAAAGAAGCGAACGGTTGTTTATATTGCTATTCATAGAAATACATGAGACTAAGAAGATAAGAAATACACATAAATCGGTCCTATCTGTTCAAATTTGTTCTCAAGTGTTCCTTTGATTCCGTAATAGGAATTGCCACATGTGTTAATGTTACACACATTCTTACTAATGTGGAATAACTTTTCAGTTTATTTTGTTCATTATTTGGAAATAAAAGAGCATTGTTTACAAATCGGCATATCCAATTCGATTGATTTTATGATACTAGTTGAATTGACACCAGTGAAAGATTGTAGTGTTTAAAAAGTGTGTGCATAAAACATTAACTCACTAATCAAAAGGCTAATATTGTATATGGTAATTATACTATAAATACAAAAAAATACATGTGTATATCTATTTGTCACAAACTTTTTTCCCAGACAATGAATAGGAACGACATGGAATTTTTAAATGTTATTTTTATTGCTATTTATAGATTATTTGTTATACTTTTAATTCGTATTATTATCATTGATCATCAGCAAACGGTTGAAATCAAGCATTGAAAGTATTGAAAAAAAATTAATAAAAGGATGAATACAATTAATATGAATAAAGAATGAGCTTAAAGCTATCTCAAGCAAAGCCAGTTAGTAAACCTAGAAGTGTTTAAATAATTTCTGAACATGCTTTTTTCGACAATACATCATTGTAAAGTTTTATAATCAAATGGAAGATGCTTTAATTATTGCTCTGCGATTTCCAAATGTTTTTCTGTAGCACTCCCAAGGGGCTAATATCATCTACTTTGAGAAACGCTAGTGAAGAGTTATTATGTTATTTGGAAGTTTATGTAAATATATTACGATTTCGTAATACATGACTTGATTAGATAGACTTTACATGAAATTATTAAAGGGAATTTTCTTGTATATTTATAGAGCTGATTAAATAAGGTAAATGAAAAATCAAAGGGAAAATTAATTTGATTTGATCATAAAATTACCAAATGTAACTTCGGCTGTAAAATTATTTCATTTAAAAAGACTGATTTGAATGTGTAGTATGCGGATCTTAGCAGTTTGAAGATTGTTAAAAGGCAAATACAAAATTAAAAGATGAAAAAAGCTCCTTAACTATCGTAAACAAATAGACTGGATACTACAAGGATTATTTGACGTCTATTTATTCAATACAATATCTTATGATTATTTTTAAATGTATATTCGCTGTAAAAATGGTGCCAATGGGAAGCAACATTTGGAAGACGACCATATCAGAAATAAATTATGTAAATCTTTGCACTGTAAAGAATTATTTTTGACTGATATTTTATTACAAAAATTGGTTATCAATGAATTGGTTAATTCACGGAGCATCCAGTCCAACATCTTTGTAGTTTTAAAATCCAGCAATTGTGGGAATGGAACTCGCGATCTCCGGCTTTGAAGTGGGCAAGATAACCTCTTGCGTACAGGTGAGAGATATTTGTTACATGCTTATCACAACGGGCTTAAATTATCAATAGTAAAAACGAATTCTAGTCTCCCTAGTAGCGTGGTTGGTAGCGTGAGCGCCTAGCAATCCAGGGAATGCGGGCTCGAATCCCCATCTGTTGGATTTAAAAAATCCGAAAAATGCGGGATTAGATGCCCATTGGGTTTAGTAATTGTTTGACAAATTAATCTGTCAAGACGTTTTCACATTGCGGAGATCCATATATTACTTTTTTATGGTGGATATCTTCACACTGTGTAGATCCATATGCTCCACGTTAAGAGCAAACATAAAAATGCGCGTATAAAAAAAAATTGCCCCCGATGTGTCCATTCTGGCAATGATGGTTTACGTTTTCTAACCATGGCACCCAATAAAAACTCTAACAAACATTATATTAACCATTAAAAATATACGCAGATTTTGAGGATACGATAATCTAACTTCATTCTCGCGGAGAAATTAATAATAGAACGGCCCATTCCGTCACTAATTGCTAGACCCAATACTGAAGTTGTGATAGTCAGCCTGGCTAGGCTTCGAATTGAGGATGCATAAGAACCCTATTAAACTAACCTGTCTAATTTTAAATCAACCAAATTTTGGTGTTCTACAAGGTCACTAAATATTATTCACGCATGTATTCAGTGGAACTATGAGATACTGACATAACCTGGGGGATATTAGAGTACTGGATAGCGATGGAAACTCTTGGAAGATCCATTTGGTGTCTATATGCTCTACGTAAGGAGCGGATATGGAAAAATAAAGATTTACATAACTTTTCTTGTATTTTATTTAAAAGTAATATAAGTTTTTTAAACACGAATAACGATTTTGATTCGTGAGTTCAAGCGTAATACAATTAGAGAAATAGAATTGAAAAACTAATTCAACACAAATTGAAACTTATTTATTTTATAGATCCGAAAAAAATCTTTAGAATATTTCGAGTGTTTAATACAATACTAAACTGAAAAAATCTTTTTATTACTTATGTTAATCTTAAGTTTGATCGAAAAATTTTGAAAGTCAAAAAGAAAAAGCTCTCTTTAATTGGACTTTTAAAATTTCAAATTTAATAAAAAGAAATGTTTTGCGGAAAATTGTACGGAAAATGTAATATGGACAGTATTATTATGCCGAGTAAATTACTTAAGTAAAATGATTTTATTCCTTAATATGAAATTTATGGTCGATTAGTCACGTCTTGAAATAAAACTTTTAAATTCAATGTTGAAAAGTGCTTTTTTGAAGAAAATTTTTGAACTTGAATATATACTTATTAAAGAAATACAGCTGATAAATGATACCTTATAAAACTGTTTTTTAACTGACTTAAAAGTATTCACGGTTGGTCATATACTTTTACTTCTTTATCTGCTCCTAAAATGGAGTAAATCGACTGTGGACAGGAAAAAAGACTAACTCATATAGAACTAGATTTATAAGAGGCCGAAAAAACATTTTTTTGATGATTTTTGCCCAAAATCAAACCATTACTTAGATACAACCTTGTAGTGCATGAAGGCTAAGACTGATGTTTTATTTACATAATATGTAAGTAATTTAATACACTATTTATGAAAAAATCAGGGAAAATATTCGAAGTCTTTTTCTTGCTCGCAAGCCTAGTCGGCTATCTTTTTTAGATTTTCTAAATTAAGCCAGTAATTCGTCATTTTCAGCATTTGGCATTTTAATAGAACGTGTATTAAGTTGTATAGATTGTGACTATCGAATAAAAACTGTTTTATAAAATAGAGGGTTACGTCTTTTTTCTTTCCACAGTCGATATGGTTGCCACATGGTGCTTTCGGGAGTCTCTGTCACCCACCAGCATCTTGTATCTTCACAAGGGCGTTTGTATATGTTGGGCGCCATTTTATATTAAATCGCCAATACTATCTAAATTTAATAATATTTGCATAACAAAAACAAGTATATTATTAAAATATATCCTAATAATATAAACTATTATACTTAGAAGAGGTCTAGAAAGTTTATCATGTTCAAGTTATTCAGTATATAATTAATTCAATACAATAATAGAACTTCTCCCTTAGAACTATATGCTACACTTAATGTGCCTATAATGTGGTACTGATAAAATCAGTTGAACCAACCGATTTAGGATTCTACAAGGATTCTTGACTTTTAAAAAATTGTGGCATTATACGGAAAGCCGGAAAGTGTCTTCACATGTCTGGTTAATATATCATATTCATTATTAAAAAATCACACAGTGACGCGTACTGTATTACTGTCCAATTGAGGTATTTCAGTTTTGTTTTAAGTACTTAGCATTTTTTTCACCCTTTAACTGGATTCATATTCCTTACGTCATGGTATACATCTGAAATATTGTGAGAGAATAGTTAGTAAAACCACAGTAGAGCAAATCGTTTGTAGCTTCAGTGATTTATCCTGTTGGTGATAGATTCATATTTTGTAAGGAAGGCTTTGCTCAATACTTCAATGCACCTTTTTTAACTTCAGGAATATACCTGATTAAGATCCGGTGTAAAGACGGGATGGATGGATGGATGGTGGGGCATTTATTAATAAAAAGTTCTAGTAACGTGATTATTCTTTCATTTACTGTAAGAAAATATTTTGCTGAAATGATGGGCTATACTGTATGTATGTTTCTGTGTGTAATACATTTCATATGTATAATATATCTTTAACTCTTTAGCGATGCCTATGTTTATAAATACAAGGTAAATTGTTTTTAATTTTTAATTTATCATATTAGCGACATCTATTTTTCACTATGTGAACGAATTTTTATAAAAGTGAAGTGATTTAAGTAACTGAATTTTGTTTAAATAAAACTTTATATAGGGTTATTTTAATACAGTTGTGAGTGATTTGAGTGGAAGCTTGTAATAAACAAGCTTAAATGTTTTATCACTTAGCTCATTTCACTTCTAATGGACTTATATAAACCGATGTTATACTCTTGGGATATTCAATAAAACTCACGGCCGGCCGGGCTATTGCCACCCGAAACAGTTTTGGCGCCGCTTTTGAGAATAATTATAAAAAACTCATAAGGAAAAAACTAAAAATACATGAATGAGTAATGCCAGTTACAATAATAACATATACCACAGATTTTTTGCGTGTTGTTCTCTTTTTATATATTATATACATTAATCTGTCCTTATTTGTCTCAAAAATATTGAATTAAAACAAGATTTCTTTTATTGTTTTCACGTTTTCTTTCTTTTAAATGATCCTTGATGGCGCCCCTAATCATATAGCGCTTCAGGCAACTGCTCATGTTGCCAGTACCTTGACCCGGCTCTGATAAAACTATTTACGTTCGTATACGCCAACATAACGGATATGAAAACGAAAAACATGATGAAGGTAAACTAGAAAATATCCTTTCATTTTAATTTGAGATTTTATCAGTAAAATTAAATTGTAGTTAAGTAATTTTCGGGAATTATCTCAAGTAGTTATCTAAATATTTATGGTGTCATTTAAATAATATTTATATTATCCTACCCTCTTCAAAAGCCAAGGGATATAAGCAGATTAGTAAAATGTTGTCCGACCAAAAGCAACCCTTATTTAATTTATGGGGACGCTAAGGGTTTTTAGATTGTATTTAAATGAGATCCCGGACACCGGACGAGATAACATTGGATAAAGTAATAGATTTAAAAATATTTTAAAACAATAATTTATTATTTAACTATCTATATTATTAATAACAATTAATATGATCTTAAATTCTGGTTCCCTATTATCAATGTAATACGTTTATCAGCTGGTTTAACAGCTAGTTGATTAAATTCAATAAAGACTTTAACACAAATAAATATTTATTGATTTTTTAGTAGTAATGACATCTCTTTTTTGTAATCGGAACAATAAAATATTATTAAATTAAAGTGTTATCAGCAGATGTCAGTAAACAATTATTGATGGCTTTTTATATGCTTAATCTACCGAGGTGACCGAATTATTTATTATATTCAAAAATTGGGTTTAATAGTGATTTGAAGAGGATAAATTCAAGAGTTGTTGAAATGTGTTTAAGTGTAGCATGCTATTTAGATTTTTTACCGAATTATATTTTAATGAAGTGTTCTTATAGTAAATCGTTAACGAGGTTTATTAATTTTCAAATATTTACTATGTCCGCTCTATAAGTAAAGGATATCGATAGCTTAAAGTAGTCACACCATTATTATCCCCAATTAGTACGGATAATCGAGGTTTCACTGTATATATATATATATATTTATTGGTGTTGTATGTCTATATTCATATTGTTTTTTTTCTAGTTCCTATTTCTCTATTAATTATCAGTCCCTCGCCGTGAGTATGAGGTGACCTCAAAGATTTTCACCGATTTATAACGGATACAATTTTAACTTTCTATACATTTTGTGGTCTCCCTGGTTAGCGTAGTTGGCAGCGTGCGCAGCTAGCAATCCGGGAAATACGGGTTCGAATCCCCATCTATTGGATTTTAAAAATCTGAAAATGCAGGACTGGATGCCCATTGGGTTGAGCAATT
>JAGVSQ010014469.1:0-10597 GCA_022683975.1 Rhyacophila evoluta
AATATCATTAGGAAATATGACAATACTTAATCAATTATAAAATAACCTGTTATACCTACGTTTACTAATAAGTTATTGGATATAGCAATGGACTATTGGGGAACAGTAGCTGATCATTCAATAATGGATGTTTCAATAGCTGTGTTCGATTGATCAGCAATGTTTTGTTTTGTAATATTTTTTCACTTTATTGACTTGAATATTGTATTGAAGAAAAAGACAACTGTATCAAGTAAAGTTATAGCGATTGGTTGCGATCGACTTTCGCTAAAAAATCGTAAAGATTAAAACTTAATATAATGAAAATTTACATTCTCTTCAATCGGATTATGTACGGTTAATATTATTAGTATAATCATAATCATAGAATGTGGTATTTGAACATAGCCAGTAAAAAAAGTTAAAGTCATCCTTTAAATCAACAACCGTCAAAGAAAAAATATCGTCTGTACAGAATTATGGAATTCTTAAAATTCTATTTCACCATACAGACAAAAAATATATAATATAAATGACAACAACGATCAAAAGCTGCTGATATTTAAAAATGCATCGTTTATATTTATTTTTATCGAAGAAGCTTTGTAGAATAAAATAATTTCAATTCAATCCACTGATGAATACAAATCTTCACTGCATTAAATACTTGAAACAATTGACTGTTTCTTTGATGAATTCATAATAGTCAAATTCTTGAAATATCTTTGGAAATTACAATAAACGGTTTCTATGGTTTGTTCTTCTGAATTGACGGACTGAAGAAAGTACCAGATAACTTCAGAAGAATTTCTCTTCTAATAATGGTGTAATCAATTGCATTCCTTTGAAAATTCCTGAAAGAGAATTGGCAGAAGCAATTACTGTGTGCTAACGTCTTAATTAAGCGTTATTAGATAATTGATTTAATCTTACAATGATACAATTAGATATCATTGTATTTATTTTGAAGTTTTCATTAAATTAGATGCACAAAATATTAATAAAAATCTTAAATTGTTGTATTTAAAAAGTGTAAAAATATACAATATATATAAAAAAAAATGATGACAATAAAAAACATGCCGATCTCTCAACACAACCTTCCCAAAACCTTCAGCTCCAGAGGGGGTACGTTAAACTTTTGACTAACGGTTAGCCAATTATCATTTACCAATATATAATACAACAATGTTTTATACAAATACAGATCATATATTTATTATAAGCTTTTTATGTTGTTTATAACATGCATAAAATTTGATATTTTAAGAAACTCTTGATAGGAATAACCAAGGAAAACGATAATATATAAAAGTTTTATCTCTAAATTGTAAAATTTAAAACATTGAAAACATATGTAATTTTAAAAAATTATAAAAAAATTACACAAACCTTCATAATAATGAAGTCACTACTAATACTAATTTATGATTAACATTGCGTAATACTATTAGCATCAATTATTATGAAATCTGTAATTCATTAAATAACTAATTACTAATACTCAAAAATATTAACTACAGCTATCAAATTTCGTATCTGTATAATGGTGTATAATAAAAACGTTATATAAGCAATTAAGTAATATATTGAATTTATTTTTCTCCCACTTTTTCTTAGTATACTATAGATACAAATAAAGCCTCTGCACTAACATAAAAAGCCTCTCTGCAATAATAGAAAAATGTTAAAAATACAATATTAATTATATATTGAAGAATTTTTTTTTCAGAATGTTCAATTTTTTTACTATAAACATTCAGTTATATTTTAATTTTATTTGAGAGTTATGAACAAGCCATTATACAAGAGTGAAATACATTATATTTTTCAGACGTCTGATTACAAGTATCTTAAAGCTAATGTAAAGAAATCAGTTGTAGCACAAGTTAAAAGATAATACTGGAATAAATTTAATGTTTTTCTACTCTTCTTCTCGAGCGAATAATTTATACGAATAAAAATATGTATAAATCATTCTGCCAGACGCCGAATAAGAGCAAAAAACTATCGGGACCAAATTTTAGAATATGGCAAAAACGTTCTCGAAGAGATAATCTTGTTAAATGCTAAATTTTTAAATAAAAAGAAAATGAACACATTTTCATCAAAACACGTTTAATTCTGATTGAAAAGTTGCCTAAAAATGAGAGGTCTTATTGATGCGAATTTGAATATGGGACAAATGAATACTGCAGTAAGGCTTTGGAGATTTTCTTCCATAATTTTAAATTCTGAAAGAAACATTAAGATCAAACGATTGGGTAGGCGGATTAAGGGGCGGTTAATCTCCCCGTACAAATGACCAATTTTCCATACAAAACGAAAAAACGAAACTTGCACGGCCGCGTCGGTCTTGACGAGCACATCGCGATGAATCCAGAAACTTGTCGGATCGGTCGACGCAGGGCGGATTAAGAGCGATCGTTTGTCAAAAATGTTTCGTACGTAGGTACACCCGTGAAAGCTTAATGCATCAGATTGATCTTAGGGCGAACTATATCGAGATGCGGTGAGCGCAGCGAGCTCCGTCTCGACAAGCAGATTAACAATTAACAAAGAAAAACGAAAATTCATGAGCCCTTGGCAAATTAAGGGCCGATTTGTTCCCCATACAACTGTGAAATTTCCCATACAATACAAAAAAAATTAACTTCAAGATATTGAGACGGGACTTGCACGGCCGCATTGGTCTCGACGACCACATCGCGATTTCATTATTTATGTAGGTAATTTATGTATTTTTTTAAAGCGATACTTACCTCATTTAAAAAAATAAATATTTCAAAAACATTATATTTCGACACGTAAAAGAATTTCAGATTATTTAAAAATACATATGGCGCAAAGGATCTTTCAGAGGCTTTTAAAATAAATTATACCCGCTCGTATTAAATTTAATAAGATTTACAGCCCTCATCAAAGGATACAAATTTATTAATGAAAATAATACGGTTTATTCTGGCTCGATTTTCCCACCTATAAACCAAGTATTAAGAAAATCCTTTCTATATTTAAGACTTCAGAGTGGAATTCATAAATTTAATAAGAGTGCATTTCATTTTAATTTAATGGTAATATTTAGAATTTTTTGTATCACAATATATCTTTTATCTGACATTTCTGGCAAACTTGGCTTTTTTCCATAGACGATAATTTTTCTACATATAAATATATCTAATTAGAAATAATATGAATGTATTAATAGTTCTTTTTGCTTTAGTTTTAATAAAAAAGCTCTGGAAGTTACGGCACAGTGAGTGCTAGAAAAATTCAAAATTATAATGGCAATAGTCAACTAAAAAAATCGGATAAAACATCATATTTCCGTAATTTCAAATTGCATCTAAAACAACTCATATTTGTATGAGCCATACAATTTTGAATTAAAATGAGTGTTATATTAGAAGTAGAAAATGTGAATTTTCTCATAGTTATTCCAATCTTTTTATTTTTTTAAATTAGCAGGAAATATTCCGTGTTTTTTATTACAAGTATAAATATCCTCTTTTATTAATTATTTTTTTGAATATCTCACTGATGCTTTACTGTACTGAAGGGGTTTTCGCTGCCGAGTGTCTAGTAAAAATATATGTTTTAAATTCAAATTATACAAAACTTGTAAGATATTTTTGTATAATTAGCTATTAAAATCATTTTATTATGTACTAAAAATCAAATAACATAACATTAATTCAATAGACGTAAAAATAACGGCAAAAACAAAAGAGACGACATATCCAAGTAGATATCTGTTACTGACTTATTGCTTTAAGCTCTGCCTCTCTTCTCCTCTGAGACGTAGTGGTAGTATTTAAATGTGTAATGGTCCCTGCCATTTTACATATACCAACGTCATATTGTAAACAAACATACATGTCAGTCGAAAATTTAAAAATAAATAATTATTTCTGTTTAAAATGATCAATATTTTTATTTCGTAATCATATCATTGAAATTATAAGGGGTTTTATGATGAATACAAACAGTGTGAATACTTGTATATTTGGATAAATAAAATTTAATATAAATACGTACACGTCACGATTTTCAAAATGTATTCTTGCATAATATAAATTTAACGTTATTTCGAATTATTACTTTGAAATAATTATTTACTAAGACAAAAAAGTGTGTCATTCTGGCACATATTTTAATCATAATGGACATCTTCTAAAACACGTGCAATCAATAAAACTAAATTATATTCTAGTGTCGAGATAAAACGTGTATCAGTATATTGCCATACTTTCCAAAATAGATATTATTTATTATTTTCAATGAGCCATCAGGCTTTTCGATTTTTGCTGCGTGTCACAAAACTCGTCTTGCGTGCCTTTGAGGACACACGCGCCATGTTTTAAGTATTACCAATTCACGTTAAAGTATATTATATATATATTTAATAATATGAAGTATCAGTAGATTTTCGACAATTTCGAAGAATACTTATTCCATGTCACGTAACATCAAGAGAAATAGACGAATCTAAATTGAACTTTTGTTTTGCAGCAAGTTAAAAAAAGAAAGTTTTGTTTGAAATTTAATAAATGCAATTAAATTACGTTATTTTTGGTTTATTTTTTTAGTATTATTGACGTCAAACTAGAGATTATATAAAATTAAATATTACCTGAATACATATACTCCTAAATAGTAGTTACTATAAGATGTAATGTACTGTTATATTGTTTGATTTTAACTTACCCACTTATTTATCAATAATAAATATATATCAAATCAGTAGCGTACTCGATAGCGTGCGCGCTTAGGAATCCGGGGAATGCGGGTTCGATTCCCCATCTCTCGGATTTTAAGAATCCAAAAAACACAGGACTGGATGCCCATTGAGTTGACTAATTGTCTGGCAAACAATTCTTGTGAAAAATAATCTGTCAAGACGTCTTCACATTGCGGAGATTCATATATTCCAATTTTGGAGTAGATTTCTTTACACTGTGTATATCTATATGCTTCATGTTGGGAGCGAACATGATATGAAAAAAAAAATAACATTTCATACGCTCAAAAAATAGAGCCTTTGAATTTTCATGATGTTAAGACGTATTTTGACAGCAGTTTTCATGAAAATTGATCGTTGGCAAATAATTCAACACATTTTATTATCGATATTTTAAAAAATCTTATAAAGCTGCGGAATTTGAACCTACAACTTTCCGCAACAAAACAAGTAAGCCTGGCAATTGGTCACCAAGGCAATAATAATATTTCAAATATACTTTTCTAACGATGAAAGATTTACCTATAGAATACAGTTGTCACCAAGAGAAATTTTCGATGGCTTTTTCCATTAGTACAATTTCATCCCAAAACTGACGTTAATGTTCCTAAAAATGCAGGATTTAATGCGCAAATAAATTAATAATTCTCGTGAAAAAATCTCTCAGGATAAGATTGTATGTGGATATTTACATGCTTTAAATTTTAAAGAAGAACATTTTATTTTAATTAGACTATATAGTTGTAGATAAATTAGACTTTACCTTAATAAAATCATGAGTTTTCCATGTCATACATCAAATTATTCCAAGGTAGAGATGTTTATGATATATTTTATTCGACAATCGTATTTATGAAGTTATGAATATTAATGAAGGAGTTAGCGTGTATGCAAAGATGTAGAACAAAATATGAATATTCAATCTCTGAGTCTTCCCTCATCCTTCCAGGCAGTTTGACGACGACTTTACATTATTCCAATGAAATCATTTTGCATTTTTATTGCCGACACCAGTCATGGTGTCTGGCATTTTAGTTTGCCCCACAGATTTTTATTTTACAGAACTTCATTTTATCCTCGTGTAACCATTTTCATTAAATACTTTATAATACTTGTTATGTTAAATAAAAAATTGATACACGTAAAACCAGGACCGATTGGTAAATTCCTCGATACGATGCAAGTCTTTAAAATACCGCCCCTCTCGTGCCCCGAAATCACGCCCATCTAGCTTCTTTTATTTTATTTTTTTTGGGTCTCGCTAAGTAAAATTCTTTATTTTTGCAAATTTTCATTTTTGACTACAGCGCCTCGATATAGTTCGTACGTTTACAATTGCCTTGTATTGGTTTCACTACTTTTGCCACTCTTTACATGATGCCGCCTGAGGCGACCGCGTCTTTGCCTCATAGCATACCACGGCCCTGTCTCGAACCACTGGGTGAATTTAATCGATTTGTACCAGCTTATAAAATGTATATAAGTCTTTTTTTTATTCAAGAATAAATCTTTCAAATGGATAATACGCTTTCGTTATTTTTTCTTCATTTTCCATATGAAACATTATTTAAATTATTATTTATGGTGCAGTAAAAGTTACGCTCTAGACAGAATAGAACCTACAAAAGCATGCGTAACAAAAACGTGGATAAAAGAAAATTATAATAAATGCTCAGTGCAGTGATAAAAGTAGTGGAACACGTGTGCATTTTCCAAAAAATGTTAGTATGCGTTTACTACGATTATTTTTTTGAACTCTTTTATTTCAAATATTGTATCATAAAAACAAACGATAACTTTTAGCGTCGCGCTTTTGTCACTTGCGTATTTTTCGTAATACAAATAATTGTACTAGAAACTAATATATAATATGTATACTGCTTCTAATAATTATATACTACACATTTTATTTTTAAAATCTTACACTAATGTTTATTCATATCAGGCCCAAAAATGTAACATAACGTTTTACTGGTATCAGCCAATTTTTTAAATTTTGTGCTAAATTTTTATGGTATGTTTTGCAGCTTTTTTATTCAAATCCGCTACTTTCAAGGGTTGAGGACTTATAAGTTAGTATACTATCAAGAAATTTTCTACTGATAACAAAATATGTTTTTCAATAATAAACACTATAATCTAACGTATTGGTAATCGATAATCATTAACTTGGAGCAAGGACCAACCACAACTAAAAATGTTTTATATTATTTAAATATAACCATTCATAATAAAGAAAACTACACACGCTTATGTTTACTTACGCATGTATACATAAACTTGGTTTATTGTGTTCCACCAAATATATGTTGGTAGAGTGTCTACGGTGGAAATATGCAAACGGCATTAAAGGGAATGTAATAAGGATAACCTATTAAATTACTAAAGGGGGTACACACGCTGGTGTAAATTTGCGCAAGTATGCATGAATGATCATAAAAATTCGGTGACCATATGTTAAAAACTTTACGATATTATAACACTGTTATTTCATTGTTTCTGTTTCACGAACCTCACAAGGAGAGTAATGAAGTAAATAAAACTTTGACTTCAGTTCAGTTCAGACTTGGGTCTCTCTAAATTTAGTTAGAAATACTAATTATCGATTGAATACACTTACTATCATTTTTATATCGTTTAATATTTTACTATCAAGATTTTTAAATAATGAAACTATACGTACACTGTTTTGATTTCGTTTTGTAATATAAAAATTAACTTTCAAAAACTGCGGTACATTTTGCTGATCAAATTGAGCATATTAATACTAAGCAATAATAATAATTGAAGCATCTCATATCAATGAATGGTTCATTTCTTATTTCATTTTATGTTGGTAGATGGGTCTTATAGTTTTTATCAAATACACTTAGAATTACGTGAAATTAGAAAATGTTCCGTTTGCAGGAAAAAAATAAAAATGGTCACACACAAATGATTGTGCATGCAAACTTGGACGTGCGTAGCCTCGTTGAAATATTTCAGAAGCTTATATTCATTAATTCTTAAGTGACCCCTCTTCATGTTTTAAAAATAAATATACTTATTTAAATATTACGGATATTCATTCCGTATGTAAACAATTATTTTTTATTTAATATATAAGCATTGTTATAAGTGAGGTCATTTGGTAGGAATTATAAATCATACACTTGATTACAACTAAACCTTAAGACAAAACGGAGTGTGCTTAAATTAAGGCAATTTTCATGAATGTACGTGTATTTATAGTTCACAATGTAGAAAAGGTATTGTAATGCTGAGTACGTTTTGTTAAATCTACAACTTGATAATAGTGGTTCTTACTACCTACCCGTATCTATGAATCACCAAGCTTACCATACCACGCGAATACTATTTGCGTAATATGTAGATGAAACGTTATTTGTTTGCCAGATGTGTTCAAAGTTAGTGATTAAAGCGCATAAAGGCGGTTATATACACAGTGCTGTGCATACTAATAGAATACAACTATAAAACAGACTATATAATTTAATAAGTATTTTTTTTTAAATTAAAAATAAAATATCGTCCACGACCTTGAAAAAATGTGTAGAGATTTCTATCTCCCCCGACTATTCATACTTAGGTCACATTTTTACTATCTTTCTCACCCATTCATGCGACATACACAGTACTCGAAGTAATCTGACTTCATCCAAATATATCCTTCCGATAAACAATATATCAATTATTGTAATGCGTGCGATTATTTATGTAGTTATTCGTGGTTTGTATCGATGGAGATATTAAATTAGTAGTGCAATTTATAAGTATAATATTATAAATAATGTCAACACGTACATAATTACAATCGTATCTCTGCGCGCCTAACAATCCGTAGGATGCGGGTTCGGTTCTTCATCTACCGGATTTTAAAGTACGAAAATACAGGGCTGGATGCCCATTGGGTTGAGTAATCGTTTGGCAAACAATTCTCGTAAAAATAATATGTCAATACGTCTTCACATTGTGAATATTCATATACTCCTTTTTCGGAGTGAATATCTCCACACTGTGTAGGTCCATATACTCCACTTTGGGAGGAAACATGGTATAAAAAAACACGTATAAAATTATAATAAATATAACAACTGCTTACTGCTCTGACCCCATATTTAAAAAAAATATGAAAAGCTTTTTTAATTATTTCTTGGCAAATGATTAAAATTATTACGTGACAATTGCTTGTTACTCTATTAAGATGAATATTT
Organism: Rhyacophila evoluta; assembly: GCA_022683975.1. NCBI lineage: Eukaryota > Metazoa > Arthropoda > Insecta > Trichoptera > Rhyacophilidae > Rhyacophila > Rhyacophila evoluta. The sequence continues at coordinate 8,935 of JAGVSQ010014469.1, forward strand.
GAGTTTTGAGTAGATGCCACATGATTTTTTTAACGAGTATTTGCTATTGAATGGTTTTTAAATTAAACTAAAAGGTTTGCGTAAATTTTTAATATGGGACATTTGGTAGTAAGCAATTCGATATGGTACTTCCTTTATAAAAATAGTCCTTTTTAACAAGATTACGCAAACTAAGCTTTTTAGTTATATAAAAATTCAACAATAGTCACCATAGAATAAAGTTGACCCATAAAATGTAGGCTTTCGAGAGAAAAATGGTCCTTCTTTGATTTTTTACAAACGTATAATACATGAAGACTTCGTTATGCATATTTCCAATTTAAAATAATTCAAATACGTTATATGGCTATGTTATATAGATCTAAGGAAGGACAAATTATTGACTAAATGAAAAAAAACTTTAGTTTCCTAATCGGAAATTTGTGATGTTGCATGTTAACCGACAATATCTGAAAAATATTTGCTTCCCATTGTAAAGTTAATTGTTATGTTTGCAGATTGCTTCCATTTTTACCGCATTTTGTTATCCACATTTTTATAATTTAATAAAATATAATTTGATAACATGCACAATGTTATAAGCTATATTTATAAGGAATCTCTTATCTAGATATTGCACATAATTTCATTTGAAATATAAATGAATCATTGATTTTAGTTACTTAAAATTATGAACTTCAACATATTCGTATTTTTTGTATTATTATTTAAGCCAACTGAAATCTTATAAAAGGTTTATTACGGCAATATACGTAATTTTCTATTACAATAAAGTACTTTTGATAACTTTGAATGATGGTTTTGGATGGGTTTGGTTTTAAAATTTATGTTCTGACAAGCGACAGACAGAGAACGTCGATAGCTTTAGATATCCAAAAGCGCACATAGCAAGATATAACACTTGAAACGAGCTCGCTATTTGAAGTTTTTTTTTCCGAAATATCTCTCAATTCACTGAAAACTGAGAGACAACTCAAACATGCACTCTATAAAAAGCAAATACTTTAAGTTCAATGTATGTACTCTGACGATGTCTGGCATCTACAAAAGCTTGAAATAACTGAAAATTATTACGTTTTGGAATTTATAACTTAAAGCAAAGTAATGGTGTGACTTTTCATATACGAAAAGGATACGACACGGAGTTATCGATTTTAAGGTAACAAGAAAATTCAGTATCTTAGAAGATTACTTAGTTCTGTAAAGTGTTTTCGTTGGAGCAGTGGTTTGCAAAATGGTTTATTTCGACCTCCAGGGATCTGCTAAAGGTTTTCAAATTTAGGGTGTATTCCCATTTTTCACCGCCTACTCGGTCCGAAAATAGAAATTATGAACAAAAATTTTTGGACGAATGCACGAAAGTAAAAATCTCGGAATAGAGCGAGACCTAAAAAAAAGAAACTTTTAATTTCCAATCAACTTTCTTATTTTTAGTTTCTCGATATTTGCAATCCCTAAACTTGTTATATATTATATAAAAGAAACGATTTTTCGGGGGGCGTGGATTATTATTATTTAATTTAATGGCCCGCGACACAAAAATGTTTACGAAAAAGAGATGAACTTTACTTGGTAACTAGTAACTAGAGGATCTTAGAATCTTAGATCTGTCTCCCCGGTAGCGTAGTTGGTAGCATGCGCGCCTAGCAATCCGGGAAATGCG
>JAGVSQ010014470.1:0-10596 GCA_022683975.1 Rhyacophila evoluta
GATATGGCATCACTTTTTCTTTCATGAGAATTGGTTTTTAGCCAACTTCTCAATCACTTTTTTGCTGCAAAGTATGTCGACCGTATAAAAAATAATAAAATATGAAAAGAATCTTTTGATCAAATTTTTTTTTATGTACAAACTGTATAGCATGTTTTTCAATGCATATTTTACATTTTGGGATAGTGAAATAAGTTCACTTTGGAATTACACCCTTCAAATGTCCTAATTTGTATTTCAAAGTAAACTCATTTTATATATCAATAAAAAAAATCGGTTCATCACGTAGAAATAAATTACGAAAGCCAGACAAAGTTATCTAAAATTTGTATGTTATTTTCTCTACCATCTATTAAGATAATTCATAATAATTTCTGTCTCACAGGATTTTCCAAACTACGTTGCGCAAAATAGCAGTGTTCCTCTGAAATAAATAAGTGCTCCGCGAGAATTCGGATATGTTTTATACACCATAACACATTTAAATATCTTTATACAAGTAGAAACTACCCCATCTAAAAACTAATATAAGTGTTCCATTGCAGAAAAAGTTTGGGAAACCTTGGGATAGTATATTATAAAAACCTCCTTATTTGAGAAATAGATTAATATAATTAGCATATATCGAGTGCAGTTCTATGTTACAATGCCTGAAAAATCATATTGTCATGCGCGTGTAAATTTGACAAAGAGATAATCGCCGAAGATGAAGACTTTCTATGATCCAATAAAAAAATCGTTTACCTTCAGTAATAACCTCCATGCCATAGCTAACTTCTCTTCCAATCATCTTATCTGGTATTATGGCGATTGCTGCTAAAATAACATCAGCCATTCCCCATATATCGGTTCTGGTATTACTTTCTATGTGTTCCACTTTGTTCATAAACAATATCTCTGGCGAAGTGAGTTTTCCTAAGACATTCCTTCTCCATTCCTATAATACGAACATAAAATTAACTTAAATTAAAAATGGCTGATCATATTTTCCATTTTATATGCAAAATTTGCCGAGGCATATTTTAATTTGACTATATCGGTTATCAATACAGACTCCAATAGTAGTATTATAGTTTAAGTCTTGCATCCAAATATTATATATAATACATTAAAACACGCGAATTTTTATGCAATTTTCTAAATTTTAATTCCAGCCTTTTAGTGCAGATAATTTAGAAATGATGTATTAGTAATTGCTAAATATTTCCCATATAATATACAACAGGTAATACAAGTTTATGTATGTCTGTAACGTTAAATTCTCAGTCATGTCATTTCAACTGCCATTTATATGTCTGTTTTACTTTCAATTTTAACAGAAAAACTGATGATAAAAAAATGACTTAAATATTGTATCCAGCTAAGTATTGAAATGAATTTGTAGCAACAGTATAAATAAAATTATTTTGAAAAAAGAATGAATGAATCTGTATCAGGTAAAATTGTAAGTATGTCTTAGAAGTATTAAAGTCAAACTGAAAATTTTGTATTATATTTTAAATATCGAACTATTCATAATTGAATAAAAACATAATAAACACAATAAGTAAGGTATCAGATATTATTGTCTATGATCTCATTGAAACAAATATGTTGTCTATGTAATTACGTTGTTCTCAATTTTAAATAAAACCATTGAATTCTCTTTATATTATATAAACTGACTGTTGTATTGACATAATAAAAACTGTTTACCCAAGATGCATTGACGACAAGTGTTGGTTCCCATGACAATATAGATATTCGATGCGGGTAAAATTCTGTGCCATTTAATACGATATAAGTCGCTTCAGGGTCCATGAAAAAGTTGAACTCAACTCCAGGCATCATATTACCGTGACCTAAAATTTCAAATATTTTTGAAAAATCGGTTGATTTTCCCAAACAGAGAAGATAGTAAAATATTGGATATAAAAATATAGTTGTTATCTATATAAATATAATTATTATATTCGTTATAACCATAACCATACTGGTACTCGTGAAAAAAGCAAGCACAAGTCATGCACAATAAATATAAAAAAACTTTTTTTAATATGCTGAATTTTTTTTATAAAAAATATTTTTCACGCAAAGTAGCCTTAAATTGAATTATTTGTCGCTGGGATTCTAAGATTTAAAGGATTAAATAAAAATTAAATGTATGATATGAATATTTTATACCGTGTATACATCCACCGAGAATGTAAAACTTTTTGAGTTTTTTCAAAAAGTTCTTGTCCATTCTTATTGCCAAGGCGATATTTGTCAACGGTCCCGTAGCAAGAAGCGTGACTTCCCCTAAAAAATGTTACGAATAAACTGTATTACCTGTCAGATTATATGTTATAAAAAATAATGTAGTAGAATAAATAAAAAATCGAACCTTATAACCGAAAAGATGTCTTTACAAATATTAACGAAACGATTTTGTCTTCTTAATAGTAAGTCTCGAATATGTGGACGTAACGCAATTATGAATGTTATTTATTCACATGCATAATGCACATTACAAAAATCTTCAGAACACTTGGATATATTTAATAGATCCACCTTTTAAGACGTTTTTTTTTTATCTCATATAAATGTTTATAATAATAGAATATCTGACGAATACAGTATTTTCTTTAATGTCCCGCGCATTCTTATTTGAACATGGTATTTAAGCCATAGCATATCGACTTTGGAAAGTAAAACAAGCGTTTTACAATGAATACAACTAAGCACATATTCTATCAAAATTATGTAAGCTGAAAATGCCGAATTAGTGTCAAATTTAGCTTTTAAATTTGAAAAAAAATAGTCCGTCAAATTTTTGAAAAAAGAACTTTCACTTCATCAATTTTACGGGGTTTTCTTAAATAATTTGATGAAATAACATCAGATTTATTAAATGGAACATCAGTTTCAAGTCTTCCAACATTTTAACAGTGTGTCTATTTAGTTATTAAATAGTCGTTTTTGTACCTCCTGTAAAATATTTTCTGCAAAGGTTGCATCATTTTTTCTTTTCACAGTCTATAAAAATCCTTGATTTATTTACTTGTACTCTGGTTAATCTGAATAATTTGTATTTAAAAATACAATTTAAATGGTGGTGGAGTGTGTATTTGGTACTTCATAAAGTTTATACTATAGAAACACGGACATTTCTTAATGTTTATATGTATCGTCCACAAAAGTATTTAATTTCTTATTAAATATTCATTATCATAGAAAAGAAGTTACCGGGGTTTTCGTTAACCATTCTTATGAGCGCTGTGACAGCATGTTCTTGCTGCAGCAAATTTGTTGACGGTGGATCGGGAAAATCGATATCGCCCATGCCATCGACACCGTAATAATTGTCACTCTCTCTTGTTCTCAAAAGTGATTTATCAGCTCCTTTATAGACAGGAACCTATGTAGTAGCAAAGGTTAATTAATACTGACTAATGTATTAACGTAATAATAATAATCACGTAGAATAATATTCTATAGAGTAAATATTATTTAAATATAATATATTAACAGCTATCTTAAATAAAAAGTATTTAAAAAAATGTTTGATAATACAGACATCAATCAATGTTGAAAATATTATAAATAAACTGAATCACTAATATTTCAAAAAACATTTTGTCAACATTTGTTTTTATGCTTTTTAATAAAATTTTAATTTCATCCTTCAATCAAAGTTAAATTTTAAAAATCTCAATAATTTTATGGAAATATTCTTATCAATAGTCTTCTTCTTCTTATATCATGTTCGCTCCCAAAATGGAACATATGGATCTACACAGTGTGAAGATATCCACTTTGAATGTGGAGTATATGGATTTCCGCAATGTGAAGACGTCTTGATTGATTATTTTTCACAAGAATTGTTTGCCAGACAATTGCTTAATTAAATAGACATTCGGTCTTGTATTTTTGAATTTTAAAAATCCGACAGATTGGGAATCAAACCTGCATCCCCCGGATTGCTAGGTGCGCACGCTACCAACTGTGCTATCGGGGTAGTGCAAAAATATTTAATAAGTATAGAATTATTTTCCAATATAACTTACATCCAGACGACTTGCAACTTTCAAAACTTTGAGAACATTGACGACAACATTTTCCAATGCAGTGTTGCCATGTCCGCAAGTTATGCCCAAGATTTTCAGTCCATTTCTGTAATTTAGAAACTATGGTTAATCAACGAAAAAGTGATTTTTTTTACACAAACACAAGAATTAACATTTAGAAAATTTACACAATGGATATATATATATATCTGTCTTAAATGCGATTTCCATTTTCTAATACATTGACTGCGTTCTGATAATTGAAGAATTATAAAAACATAGTCAAATATTTCACAATTATATTTTTTTATTGGTGGTGACACTTAAAACATCGTAAACTATAATCCGATAATTGGTGGTATAACTCAATAAACGAATGTTGCGTAAATGTGAAAAATATAATTATCATAACCATCAAAAAAAATCTAAAATTTTAAGTATACCTTTTATCTCACCTTTGATTTTCCGAAGCATACTTTTCAGCTCTAAGCAAATAAAATAAAGCCATCGCATCATCGGAGCCAGCATCCACGTCTATAATTAATTTCATCATTTGATCATTTTTTGTTTTTCTAGAAAAATATCAAAATTTCTTCGAATTAAATCAAAATTTACAACTATGGACTTCACTAACAGAAGCTTTTGGCGGTCTAAAAATACTAGCCGGTAACTTTTTTAATTCAACCTATTTCATTTTTAGAGTCAGTTCAACTGTTATGCCGATTTTTAACAAACCAAAAAACGCCAACATCCACTTGAGGTGTTTCAAATGAAAATAAATATTTCTTAGAAATTCACGGCATTAAAAATAAACAAATACATTCAAATTGGGGTCCCAAAACTGAAAAAAAGTACTTAGAAACGCTTTTTATTGACTTGTATAGTTCTCGAGTTACGCGACACCGATTTATGCAAATTCGCGATTGCGATAAAATAAACTAGAAAAGGAATATACAAAATAGAGATTAATATACTGAAGACCAACGATCCCTCTAAGTTGTGCCGGCCGCACATCTGTTAAAAATTGTCCGCGCACATGTCTCGATCCCCCGCACACATTTCAATGAAAGTAACTTGTAACCATTTTTTTTGTTTTGTGTAAAAATATATTTTATTTGATATTTTATAGGGTTTATGCGTAACCTACGTATTGGTAAAATGTAATTTATGATTTCGTGGTACATTATGTTGATTACTTAATTTTATCCATGCATATTTGCACACTCGCCTCTTTTTTTCTTGCACACATAAGTTGATGGCCCGCACACATCAGTTGATGGTCCTCACACACAACGAAATAATTATAGGGGACGTTGCTGAAGACTTAATTTATTTTGCGAGCTAAGAAAACAAGATTTTATAATTTTGAGAAGGAAGTTATACAATACACGCCAAAACTAAAAAAAAATAACGTGAAAACCCCCAGAATAAAATAATTACGTAACTTGAGGAGCAGGTATATAGGATAAATGAAATATTGTATGGGATTCTTATACAGTGTCAGTTTATAATATTGCTAAAAACATTTGGCCAATATAGTTTCATTCGATTGACAAATCCTTGGAAAAATTGACATGGCTTAGGTTTTTATTTTAAATAATTTTATAAATACTTGCAAAACAAATTAAAAGATATCAGTAAAAAGAAAATATAAAGCAAGTTTGTTCAACTTTATTTCTGGTACGAACAAATTTAAATGTAAATTTGACAAGTTGTCCATTCTTATGGGGGGCAATAAACCGTTTTATGCAAATAGATTTCTTTTGAAAAATATTAGTAATCTTACAAACAAATTTGAATACAAACATCTTATATTTTAATCAATTTTACAATTTATTACAAATCATATCAGTAAGATCCATTGATAACAATAGCTATAACGGTGTTGAATAAATTGTGGCTGTCAAAGTCTGTTCATAAGTCTCTTATAGTTTTATGAAAATATACTTAAGTCAATTTGATTGAAGTTCTCCGTAGTATAGTTTATTTATTTTTAGCAGCAATTTACAAATTCACTTATATCAATAGAAGTATCTTCTTCTTCTCTTCTTATACCATGTTTGCTCCTAAAGTGAAGTATATGAATTTCCGCAGTGTAAAAACTTCTTGGCAGATTATTTATCACGAGAATTGTTTGTCAGACTCAACTCAATTGGCATCACCGTCCTGCATTTTTTAATAACTTATTATCTGACAGATACGGGAATAGAACCCGCATTCCCCCGATTGCTAGGTACGCACACTAACCTCTATTCTAGCGAGAAGATATACACATAAGTACAAAAAAACTAATTTATAATTATTATCGGGTGTAAGTAACTTTAGTTACCGAGTAAAAAATAACAAACAAAACAAAAGAAATGTAATGAAAATTCTTTGTAGTTCTATTATGATATTTAAGAATGAGGAAATTTATCGATAAGCTCGTTGATTATTTTAAAAATATTGTAAAGTACTCATAAATAATTATTTGTATTCGTAAAATAATAATTATTGATTCTATTATTAAGTTCGTAGTCGCGATGTTGGTAAAACTCAAATGAAAATAGAATATGGAAGTTGGCGTAAAACTTTTGTAAAATTGACTTTTTATAATATTTTTATTAATGACCAGTAGTTCTTATTTATTATATTATACAATACAATAACAAGATAATTACCATCGCTGAGTCTGTAAGTCAGTTTTTCAAATAGTTAACCTAAAATATTCATTCAAGAAAACGCGAATAGAATATCGTACCAATCCGCGCGTGCGCATGTTGTTTAAAGACTCGGTATTAAAATAGTGTCAATTGAAAATGTCATGTTGTGTTCCGGTACTTACTGTGATAGTATGGCACCCACGGCGAATGCCAATATGAGAATCGTTGAAACGACAAGTCCGTTTCGGAATGAATACATTTCTGTACAATATTTGGTGATCTTTGCCTTAGCTTGTGTGAAATTTCTCGTTGAAAATTCTGTGAACATCGTAATAAGAAAACATCACCATTAAACACGTCTTTTACACTAGATAATCCGCGACAAATTACAACCACAATAAAACATACACTTGCTAACGTACTGACTATACAATTATAGCTCTGTGGAATACACACATACTAAAACATGTTCATGTCATACTAGATAACTATGCACATGATATTTTTTGTATATCACACAGCTGTATTTCATTTAGAAGTATATACATTTTTTATTCCTTAATTTATTCAATGTAAAAATTATTAACATATTATACTGAAGTAATTCTGACGTATAGTTTTTTATGCAAATTTATTTTTGTTTTGAGTTATTTTCTCGACTACAGGTGTGATTATTCTAATCAAGTCAAGTACCAATAACACTGTTGATACAGTATGTCAAATAGGCGTAACACGTCATTAGAATAAATAATTAAACATGTGATAAAAAAGTGGCATACGACCGTTTAAAAAATATACGTGAATAAGTCAGCACTGCTTAGAATCTATTTTTTATACTTATAAAAATATTTTAAAATGTAAGAACTAGTTTCCAATAGATTGGGCGATTAACTGACAACCAATCTTAAAATTCTACTTGTGAAAAAAGAGTAAGATAAGTTTTAACAGTGCCTTAATATTTAAAGTGAATGTGGTTAACATTATATACGGACTGTTATTTGTGTCCCAATTTTGAGTTTTTAATATATTAACCATGGTTTAAGAATCAATTTCCACCAAGCACTCTCGTATAATATTTTTTACCACCAAATAAACGTCAAAAATTATAATACCACAGTTGTTGGACTCAACTTTTTGTACTGACAAAAAAGAACTTGTTTTTTTAATAAAATAATAATATTACCACATTCAATAATAAGAAATATTTTTTTTTCACGAATTTTACAGAATTAATAACATAGTACAGTACATTATAATTTCACATTTTACTGTTATCAGTTTTAATTTGATTAGGTTTTATGAGTATTTAGTGGGTTTTATTTTTTTTAATTAGTTACTACTTAGTTATTTTTAAAGCCCAGTGTCACAAAAAAAAACTTATAAATTACGCAAAAAATATAGTATACCTATAATAAAATGACCTTCATTGACAAAATCTCAATATTCACTGAATAAGATATTCGTTTGTAGGCACATATAAGCATTGATATTGACAATTTTTACCGGGGCCGAATTTACACTTGGAGGGGCCGTGGGCTTATTAATTTATATTAGAGATACCAAAAAATCCAAAAATAAAAAAATGTTCATTTTTCTCATGTTATTATTTCAGAAGCCGCCTACACTTTTTTATTTATAAACAATAATACACTAAATATAACCAATCATAAGATTTTATAGATAAAGACTGATATAATATTAGTAAAAATCCAAGCACAGCTCGATCAAAATTTTAATTAACAAAAGACGTTCAATACAGAAAAAAATCAGTAACTTATAAAGTGCGTCAAGTAGTACTTTTTTCAATAATTTAGCTATCAGAAAAGATGTAGTAAATGCCATTTAGGTGTTAAAACTGCATATCAGTCTAATTAATATAAAGTCATACTAAATGTTACTTAGTTTCTTTAAAATTTCAATCGGGTTTTACTCAGTTCTATAAATCATGGCTTGGACACGTCTTTTGCTTAACTACGTCCAATTATTGATCACCAAAACAATGATTTTAATAATATTAGTAGGAAAACCGTTTATTCTGTTTCTTCATAAAATGTTCAATTGATCTATTAAATATTTTGTCAACAACCTAATACTCGTACATTTATAATGAATTTCATTTTGTCTTATAGTGAAATCCAGCCCCGTTTACTACATACACATAAAAATATTACGTTTTTATCTTGAACTCGGATATCAACTAATAAACATTACTCAAATTGCGTGTGATTAAAAAAACATATTATTTATAATTACAAAATAAAATATAACGTATTAATTTATAATTTGCGAATTGTCGAGTATATGGGTTTCTACGGTGTGAAATTTACCTTGATAGATAGTGTTTCACGAGGACATAACTTGACCTGTTGGGAATCCCATCACCATAGTTTGTTTGATGTACCTTGCATCATCAAGGTATACAATGTATGATAGCAACGTGCTGACAAATAATCAAAGGAAATTCGATCGTGGTGTTTTGTTTATGTCGTGTAAATTTTGAGCGAGAATACTCACAACTTCGACTCGTATGTTTCAACAAGTAATGATATCTCTAATCAATGATTCTTTGACAAAACATTTTATATTTTAAACTTAAATCTACGATAATATATCATAATTTTTGCTTTCGACTATGAGTTGCTTAATGGAGTATTTATATGAACGATGTAAAAAATAATGTCCATCAATTCTATAGAAGAAACTGTACCCATTTATAATTATAATAAATCGTCATCAATATTGCAGCATCACGTAACTTGATTTTTTGGTTAAGTCATTTTATAAAGTAAAGTTTCATTTTCTAAATCTTTTCACATTTTTATATCAACAAATAATTTGTACACGTTTTATAAACAAATGTGTCAGTACAAAAATGTGCTAATGATACGAGATTCCTGTAATATTGGTGACGATACATTCAAATTAAATTTAATAAAAATAAAGGGAATTTAAAATAAAACATCAGAAAACATGCTACAATTATTTTTGAATGTTATATTTTTATAATAAAATAACATATTTTTTACATTTAATAATTACACATTGCCAACCTCTATATATTATAAGATATATAGAGGTTGTATAACGTGGCGTTTTGCAAGGAAGTAGTAGAATCTTGTCGCGAATAGTTACCTCGTAATGCGTTTAATAGATCGCACAGAAGTTTAGTTAGTGCATACAGCATTAATTTTTTTACAGTCCTAATAATACAAAATATCAACATTAATAAGGGCAAATATAAAAAAACCTTTCAATAAAAAAACTGTACATACGCCAAAAACATAACGATACATAGAGGGCTTACATTTTACACACTGTATTAAAGTTTTACACGTAATATAAATTTAAAAAATTAAGTTCAAATAACTTCATTGTATAATATATTGAATTTTGACCATTTTATTTTTCATGAAATCGATTTTTTTCAATACTCGAATATTACATTTATGTAAAAAACATTCGTTGATTCATTTATATAATAAAACACATTACTTTCCATGTTATTATTTTGTCATGAAAATACCTGGTAAAGCAATTATTGTTTCTGAGATGAATCAAGATTTCTCAAAAAACTGCACTTAATAAATGAAATCAAATTTTAAATGTTTATATTACACTTATAACATGAATATAAAATGAACGACTTGATAATTATTATATAAAATCTTTCAACAAGGCAAATAAATATTTTTAGATAAATAATTACATATATCGAGACAGAAAGAAAACCGTACATATGATCGGTTTATAATTATAATAAGGGATCATAATCTAAAATCCGAAACAGATGGGGATTCGAACCCGCATTCCCCGGACCCCCATCCCCATCGAATCCCCATCTGTTTCGGTTTTTTTTTAAAATCCAAAAATACAGGACTGGTTGCCTATTAGGTTGAGTAGTTGTCTGACAAACAATTCTCGTAAAA